>JAGFVP010000062.1:0-124166 GCA_021031095.1 Bathelium albidoporum
GATGGGGAGGTTGTATCGCTTGGCTATGGAGAAGAAGGGGATTTGGCAGGGTGTGCCGATTGAGTATGCGAGGATCCAGACGTATTCGCCGGGAAGGGATGGGTGGGATCATGGCTGGAAACGATGACGGTGAGGGTATGTTGTGTATAGATAGATCTATGGCTTCGCTGTATTGTTGTACATCATAGACGACTCTTCTTACATGTGACTTCAAGGGGAAGCAAGCTTGAATATGTTTTGAGCATTCACGAGAGCATAGCATTTACAATCTAGAAAGACTGTTGCCCCTTTGCGCAATGAAAGCCTTGATTGCCTGATTTTGGCGCAGTCAAAAAGCGGCCAACTTCTCTTTACCGAAACCGAGAAAGGACTGGCTGGGCTCATCGACAAACTGAACCAAACATTATTTTGCATTTTAAGAGTTAATCACCCCTTAGACAGGGTTGAAAAGAATATAAATTTACTTCATGTTGTGCCATTCTATTGGTATTCTCACAACTTCCAGTATCAACATTTTCATATCGACCGAAAAGTTAAGAGCAGTAAACAACAGCTGAGCAATATTTTAAATCGAGACGAATCGCTGTTTAACAGGTTGAACCCAACCAACAGAATCAAAAACAAAAAGACATACGATACCTCGTATTCGCTGCTGGTCACCCACGCAACTACTGACGAGGCGGCAACGTGCTTAACGTATCGAGAGCGGACGGGATCGAGTGCTTTCACGTTCCTATGATCGTATGTAACAATCAGTTATTCTGCAACTGTATATATACGTTAAGATTCTTGCCAACTGTATGGGTCTTATGGTAAATCAATGAATAGATGCGGTATTAGACATCATGCGATGTCCTCTATAACCGCAATTTACAAAATGGTGGAAAATTTTTTCGCACTGCCAGCATCCAGAAGCTGTTCTCCGAAAGATAGATTCGCAGAAATTCGTTGAAAACCATCACTATTACAATGCTTTGCGTCGCTTGCTTGGCATCAGCGCCAGTTCCCCGAATAAACCACAGCTTTTAGAACTCCAGAATTCCCCCATCAATCTCGCGTAAAATCCGACTTGAAGCCTTGCCATGCGTACTCCTAGCAATGCAAAATCACGACTAGCTGGCATCCTCATTTGACCAAGATTGGCAAAGGAAACGACTCATAAAATGGTGCAGCAACCACCGCCTTCTGACTTATCTACACTCAAGAGAGCGGCTCGTGTCGCAGCCTCAAAGACATCGTCTACGCCATCCCCCGTCAAACTGGAGCATTCCAGGTACTTCCGTGCGCCGATCTCTTCCTTCATGTCGTTACCTGCCTTGCTTGTTGTGAATTTCAGGCTCTTCTTGCGCATTTCTTCCTGCGCTAGCGGATCTTCGCGCAAATCCTTTTTGAGGCCCACGAGGATGATGGGCACCCCCGGACACCGCTCTCGTGCCTCCTCAGCCCATTTGTGTTTCACGTTCTCCAGCGAATCTGGAGTATCGATGGCAAACCCGATTAGGATGACGTGTGCCTTGGAGTAAGCCAGCGGTCGTAATCGTTCGTAGTCTTCTTGGCCCGCAGTATCCCAAAGGGCAAGTTGCACGGACTTGCCATCCACCCGGCAATCGGTCACGTAATTTTCGAACACGGTAGGTACATATCGCTAAGCCAGCAGTCAGCTAGGAAGGAAGCGAATGGATCTTTGAAGCCATACTGTTGGGAAGTAGCCTAATGTAAAGACGCTGAGCAGACTTGTTTTTCCGCAAGCACCATCACCAATTATCACCAACTTTCTGCGAATGAAATTGACGTTAGTAAAATTCTGGGAAGGTGGCATTTTAAATGGACGAAAAGAACAGGGCGGTAGAAAGGCGATGAAAAGCCAGAAGTAAAAGTCCCGGCAACAATTAGGGTTGGCCGCATCGCAAAGAATTTCTAGAATGGCTCGGCACAGCATGTTTGAAGCGTTCGGTGCAAGGACGAGTCGCCGGTTAAAGGATAAACCCTGCAAGTGGGCTATTTGGAGAAACATATATCTAATCGCGTGCAGGAAAGACGAGATCCAGGGGCTCTCGCTTAATGAAACATGTCCGTCGTCCATTGATGCCCAGGAACTTTCAATTGCTAGCTTCAATCTTGAAATAAGGGAACAAAAACAAAATCAGGTAGAATTGGGAAGGCCTTGGCGCGGCACAACAAATCATTACCTAATGAGCGGCATCGGACGACCGGCATTGACTTCTGCGTTTTTTATTTGGCGACTTCAGATCTTACATGGTCTAAAGTAATGCCAGAACAGTGCGCGAAGTTGGAGGACGAGTTTGCACTGTGAAAAGAAAAAAAGATTCGACGCTCACCTCCTCATCACGCTCTGCTCTTGTTGTGCCATTGTAGGAAGATCTTATGAAAAACGCCAAGACGGCTATCGCAACGTGCGGAACCGGCTCAATGGCCCACCAAAATCGTCTGCCTTGGATGATTCGGATGCAAAATAACGGCAAGGGCTGGATATCAGTATCCGAGTAAAGCAGGATCCGTTGGTATCTTGGGGCGCCGGTCGTAAGTAAACTGGGCTGGGAAGCCGGTTGCAACGGCGGGGCTGTGTAGGTTGTGGTATGAAAGGTGAAGCAGATGACCGGAAGAAAAGTGCTGCACTCTGTCAACCTCAGACTCGACGCGGCCAATGGGGGAATTCAAGACGCAGGTACATACGTGGGGGTGTTCGTGATCTAGCCTGACCAGGTCCTGCCGGTATCCGAGGCAATTGCTGAGCAACACCCGCCCGCAGCAGCGAGGCAAGGTGAGAGCGCGGCGCCGAAGGAGAAGGGGGAGGGGAAAGGGAGGTGATATGTATACGTCGTGCGGTGCGGACACGGAAGAATGGGAGGAGGAGTGGGTGGTGGTAGTGATGGGCAGGCAGTGGGCAGCTGTGCCTGATGCAAAGGCAGCGGCCGAAGCTCGGCAGAACCTGCCGATTCTCCGGGCCCTTAGCGACACCCTTCGATGTCACTTCTTGGCGGCTCAGACCTTGCCCTGCGATCAATCTCAATTTCCTCCCTCACGGCTCGCTGCCCGCGCTACTTGCCATTACCTGCCTCGTCCGTCATCTCCACGACATTCTATCCGCCTCATGAGCTTCGCCGAGACCGTGCCGTGAGGACTCCAGCCGGTACGTAATTCGTGGAGGGGCTCTTGCTCAACGGTGCTCGCGTCTGACCAGCCGCTCGCGCTGCTTATCCTGTCCACGAGCCTCTTTACTCTTGCAGCGCTCCTGCACGGACTTTGAAGCCGGAGACTGTCTGACTCCGCTGCCAGAAAAACGACGTACGCCGCCTCAACCGCGCAAGGAACCCCGCGCACGTCACCATGGCACAAAGCACCAAAGGTGCAACCGCCCAGGTTCCCGCGAATATCGCGACAAGCAACGGCCTCGCACATGCAGCTGGCCCTTCTGTGAACCGAAAAAAACAAAAGCGGAGGGAAAAGCAGGCCGCTAAACAGGCAGCCGAGCGATCTCAGCAACCACACGCGCAGGACGCGGCCGCCAGGAACGGCCATGTACCTCAGGGCCAGAGCACTCTCAACCACTCCAAAACTAAATACCAAGCTTCTCAGCCCGAGCTTGACTATGGCGATGGCGAGCTTGACTCGGAGGAACTGGAATTCGACTCAAATGAGCGCCATTACATGCCTGACGCCGGTCGCGTCGATGCAAACGGATTTTCTCTCAACAGCGGCGACCAACAGACTAATTCGAGCAAAAAGTCCAAGAAGAAGAAGCGCAATAAGGTAACGCATCCTGATGCGCCATGGGAAGAATCTGGTGGCGGCTCTAGCTCTGTCCCCTCCTCGCATATTCCTGCTCCACCAACACACCCACCTACGCTCTCTAGCGATGCCCTCCGTACAATCAAGAACAGCTCGAAGAGCTCATCCATATGGAACACATCCATGCAAGAAGAGCGCGAGCGCATCAAACAGTTCTGGCTGCAATTGGACGAAAAAGATCGGAAGGGTTTGGTGAAGATTGAGAAACAGACAGTTCTAGCGAAGATGAAGGAGCAGCAAAAGCATTCATGTAGCTGTACCGTCTGTGGACGCAAACGCACAGCCATCGAAGAAGAACTGGAGGTTCTGTACGACGCATACTACGATGAGCTGGAGAGTTACGCGAACGGAGAGGAAGATCGGAAGCGTGGTATGTCAATGCTTCCTCTGCCGTCAAGATTTGACCATTCAATGGACCACATGGCTGCAACGGATCGTCCTTATCACCCTTCCATGAGCCGAAAGCGCTTGCAAGAATTACGCCAAGATGACCTCGACTCAGCCGAAGATGAGTACGAGGATGACGAAATCTTTAGCGGAGATGAGGAGGAAGAATACAGCGACGAGGATGCCGAAGAAATTCCTCGGGGCGCTGCTGCCGAGTTTTTCAACTTTGGCCAGAGTCTTACTGTGAAAGGCGCGTCTGTTGTGTCACTGCTAATTGACAACTCTGACAATTTTTTTAGGCGGCATTTTGACGGTGGCCGACGATCTGCTCCAAAATGATGGCAAAAAATTCATCGAAATGATGGAGCAACTCGCGGAACGTCGTATGCAACGCGAAGAAGAAGCGCAATATGCTGCCACTGGTCTCGGTCATCCTTCCCAGCATGCATACTCTAATCATCCACCCGATGACGACGACTTTGAAGAAGACGATGAAGACGAGTACGATAGCCAAGAGGATTATGACGAGGATGATGATGAGATGGTTAGTATGTTTAAAACCCTTCATTGGGCCTTTCTGATCAAGTTCAGGAGTCTATGACGGAAGAACAGCGCATGGAGGAAGGTCGGCGCATGTTCCAAATATTTGCCGCCCGAATGTTTGAGCAGAGAGTGCTCACGGCGTACAAGGAAAAAGTGGCAGAAGAAAAAGCCAAAATGCTGCTTGCTGAGCAGGAGGAAGAGGAGAAACTTGCAGAGGAGCGAAAGGCTAAGAAGGCGCGTGATGCTCAGAAGAAGAAGCTAAAGAAGGATCAGCAAAAACAAGCAAAGGCGGAGGAGAAGGCCAAGAAGGAGGCTGAGAAGGCTCGGGAAGAAGCCGCTGCTAAGGCAGCTGAAGAAAAGAAGCAGGAAGAACAGCGAAAGAAGAGAGAGGAACAGAGAAAGAAGAAAGAAGCGGAGCGTAAGGCTCAGGAGGAAGAAAAGCAGAGAAAGGAAGCCGAGCGATTAAAGCGCCAGCACGAAGAGCGAGAGCGGCAGCTGGATGCTGAGCGTAAAGCGCGAGAACAAAAAGCCCAAGAGAAGAAGGCGAAAGAAGAGGTTAGACGAAAACAACGTGAAGAGCAAGAGGCCAAGGAGCGAGAATCAAAGGAGAAGAAAGCTCAGGAGGAGAAAGAGAAAAAGGAACGAGAGTCAAAGGCTAAGGCTGAGAAAGAAGCAGCAGTGGCAGCGGCAGCGGCAGCCACCGCAACCAGTACTACCAAATCAGCCCAACCCCAACCAGTAGCGATGCAGAAGCGAGCTTCACAGCAAACCAACATCGGTGCACCATCTGGACTCCGCGGTTCTCCTCAAATTGCTCCAGCGTTGCCAAAGGCTCCAACGCCCGCAGGACGCCAGCGGCAAGTCTCGCAGCCCGTCTCGCATGGATCTTCACCTGGAAATCCACAACCTGGTTCCACTAATACGGCAGGCCTTAGGCTGGGGAGCCCCACTAATACAACATCACACCCGGCAAATGCGTCAAGTCAGCAAACAGCGATGCCCAAAACCATTCTAACGAAGGGAAATGCGGCTCCTGGCGCTGGGCTGCCGAGTGGCCGCACGCAACCCAGTTCTCCTATCCAGCCTTCACATCAAGATCCAACTCATGGCAGTCCATTTGGTCAGCCATTTCCAATGAGTCCCTTCAGTGGCTCTCAACCTCCTGGCATTCCCATATTGAATCAGCGTCCGCCTGTGGCTTATCCCCAGCCGGGCATTCATCAGCCTTTCCCGCAGCATACGAGTTCGTTCCAACCATTTCCACTTGGTGGCACCATGCGAGGTCATCCTCCGGGAATGGGTGCTCCTGGCATGCCCCCATTTGGCCGCGGGCCACCCCTAGAAACTCCGCCTGGATTAGGACAGCCGATACCTAACTTTCCTAGTCAGTTCCCACCATCTGCGAACGCGGCGACTGCTCCTATCGGACCTCCTGGACATTCAAGAACCAGCTCAGCTAGCATTGACAAGAGCCCGCTTGATGGCAACGGCGCCTCTACGCAAGGTTACTATACTTCACGTCCCGGTCCAGTTCAGCGACCTTCCAGTACAAAGCCGCATCCGGACCTCGAGCGCCCGCTTCCACATTACTATGACGAGTCGGTCGATGAAATGGCTCAGAAGATGGGTAGTGCATCACTTGGCGGCGATGAAGATGATCCCATTAGTGCCAGTAATGCCGAGGCTCGCGGTGGTGGCATGTCATTTGGACCGCCACATCCCCCAACTCCAGGCTTCGGTATCTCTCCCCTCGTCAGCGCATCGGGCTCCCACGGCTTTGGCAGTCTCAACGGCCTTCCAAGCATGAGCAACAATTGGCATTCACAAGGTCTCCAGCATTCCAATGTCACCACCCCATCCTGGGCCTCATCTCCCAACCCCAACAACCTCTGGTCCACTGGGCCCAGCGGCGCCAACGGCCCTCCCACATCCTTTGGCGCCCTCGGTCCCGGCCCCGCCACCCTCCAAAACCCGCGCGACCGCCTGCGCCAGCTGCGCGTCAACGTCTGCCGCATCTGCCGTCACTTCGACAGTAACAACAGCAACCACATTTCACCCGCAAGCGCCACCAATCCCACTGCACCACCCGCCTCGTCCGCATCCGCCCCCGCCGACGGCTTCCACGATCTCGACGCCATCCTGCAGGTGCTCAACACGGGCCTCGCCGCGCCGCACGCCGCGCCCGTTTCGCGCAACGACGTCGTCGAGATCCTCGACACCCTCGGCGACGCCCAGAACGGCGGCGGCTCCTTCCTCACGCGCCAGGAGGGCGAGCGCGTGCTGGTCAAGTACGAAAACGACCCGCTGCCGCTGTACCCACACCACGGCGCCGGTGGTGCCGGTGGTGGTCATGGCGGAGGAGGAGGAGGAGACCAGATGTGGAGGCCATGTGATCGAAGGGAGGTCACGGAGACCAAGGGGATGCAATATGTATGAATGAAGAAAGTACCGAGTCTGTGACAACAAAAGCACTCGAAGAAGGGTCGGCCGGGCAGAATCGCTCCACTGGGCAGGAGATGGTATGAAGTATTTGATCTCCGCAATATTCTACGCAAGGATATATCGCCACTGGTGTTGTTACGAAGTTTGGCGCATCGTATTGGTAATATGCTTGATCTCTTTATATACCCTCTGCGCCATGCTATATACATCAGCTATATGAAGCCATGCGACTCTCAAATGTACATTTTCAAACACAGCTCGCTATGCAAGACAAAACCATCCACGATGAGCCATTTTAATACCAGATTCAGTAGCGAGATCTGATAGAATAAGACGTTTTCAATATCCAGCCTTTTCACCAATCAAATAAAAGCTTCCATCTCAGGAAGAAGGCGCTCGTGTGGTCATCCAAAGACGTCATGACTTTCGGTCGTTTGCCCGCTTTCAATGGCTCCCATACCATCTTTTCCTGATTGAACACATGATTTTCATAATTTGTATCCGTCATAGCTCCCGGTCCATATTCCTCCGCTAAAAGACTACTGTAGGCATGCGGTATCTTGACATTGGCACCCTCGAAGATGGAATCCCGTAGCGGATATATCTCGTCGTACCAGTATTTGTGGCCATCCTTGCACATCATGCGGTTCTTCATGCCCAAGGACTCTGCGGTAACATTGTGACGTAGCGTGGTGATATCAATAAAGAGCCCTGTCGTTGTATCCACCCATCTTGCGTCAATGTGATTATAAGTGTCCTGACTGTCATTTGAATAATGTGGATTGATTTCCAGCAAGTAATCGCGCGGCACTGCCAGTGTCGGATCAATTTTTTCCTTGCCAATTCTGACACGGCCTCTGTCTGCTGCATCTTTAAGTTTTGTCTTCGCCTTGGGGGGAGGAACACCATAGATGTCAAAATGGTGCATGGACATGTTATAGTAGGCAGCGAGGTAATGGATGGTACGCTCAGAGATCATCAAATCAAGATCAGTATCCCAGGGCATGATGCGTTTGTTCCACCACCAACCCAGCAGCGAGCCATGCATAAGCCACGTCTCGGCACCAATGGACGACATGGTCGCGAGGTAAGTTTGGATAAGGGCAGTCAGGTGGGGCGGGCGATCGTCGTAAAGTAGGGGATGGGTAGCAAAACGACCGTCGTAGTGAGGATGAAAGCTATAGACATTAGCTTGTTGTGTGTCATTCTTAGGCATTGTTTTGCGAATCAACGTACCGAGATTCGTGAAAATACTTCTCAGGGTTGTTCATATCAATACCGCTGTGCTCCTTCTTCGCCTTAAGGTGGATATCCATGAAGTGCATATGTCTGTTTTTGGCTGAGCTAGCCGACCCGGATCTCACCCAGCTGAGCAAGACGAAGAATGTGAACGTTTGTAAGAGGAGCATTGTAATTCTATGTCGCCGCATTAGAATGAGGTTCAAAGGGGTAATGTAGGAACAAAGCTTAACAGCATACAAGCATTAAAACGTAAGGCGGACAGAAGCTATGTTACAGATGGCTGCAGCGATTGTGAACCGGTGAGCATAGCAGCCGCATATGTGAGATCGCCGAAGACAAAGATAGTCGCCAGCGACTGGGGCGGATATCGTGTATGCGCAGGGCAATGAATAGGGGATGGCTCTCTTTTGTGATGAACTAGCCACCACTGCCTTCCGAACGCTATCATTTGGGAAATGTGGAGCTCGAGTGGTTCGTCATCGCCTTTAAGAACTTCTCGCGCCGCGACAGCGGTTCAGTCC
Source organism: Bathelium albidoporum (assembly GCA_021031095.1). Classification (NCBI taxonomy): domain Eukaryota; kingdom Fungi; phylum Ascomycota; class Dothideomycetes; order Trypetheliales; family Trypetheliaceae; genus Bathelium; species Bathelium albidoporum. The sequence continues at coordinate 8,946 of JAGFVP010000062.1, forward strand.
GTCAGAAGGCATGGCATTGCATGGAAGGCAAAAAATTGAGTCAGGGATTTATCGTCTCCATGCTAGGCGATCTGCCGCTGTAGATGGCCGCCACGCCGGGACATGCCTTTTCAGCTGTCAGCCCAACAACCTGGTTCCGTACCTTGCGCGTTTGTCTTGCCGTGGTTTCCGACTAATAACATCTATGATAAGGGAGTGTTCTGCTATTCGAGAGCGACAGCTTCGGCCAATAGCACGATTCGTCGATCTGAGAAGTCTGGCGCCTGCATTCTTGCCGTTCTTAAAACACGCTCTTGACATCATTCAGTGGATTGGAGATGACTTACCATGATCTACGCCGCGTCCTTCGAAATTGGTTTTCTTCCACATACTCCATAGAATAGTGGCTACCTACTTTTGAGAAGCCATCCCATCACACGGCATCTCCGTTCTACATGGCTGGCCTGAAGCGGGTCTGCTGAGTCTATGCTAGGTAAGGTATTTACAGATGATACACGGAAAGATTTGTCATGCACAACATGTCCCACCAGAAAATCTTACAAGTGTTGAAGTGCGTAGACCAGTAGCAAAGTGACTCGGTATATAAGTCCTCTCCAACCAGATTATCCGGATGTGGCCAGTCTTATCTAATTGAAAGCGCTAGCTCAATAGATACGATACTATGCTACCAAAAGCAATTGCGACCCAATTCGATACCTTTGAGGTAACATTTGTGGATAGCAAGAATCGTGCACAAACTGCGATTTTCCTTCAGACGTCCCTATTGTCTACCGCTTGAGATGTGATGCAAGATATCCATACTGGATTGAGCCGCAGCTGAGAACGCGGAAAGCAAACTACACAGACAACCGCAGATTGGCCATCAACCGAGGCGATTATTGATCAACTAGAATTAGATAAGTACGTAATTGATCTGGAGAGCCAGCTTCCCAGATTAGTTTCCTCCTTTAGTGTTCAAAAGCTGTGGGAAAATATGTAGTCCTGCTTCGTCAAAAAAACCGACTCTTTGATAGCGGACATTGAACAAATAACAAGCGTCCAGTTACGCAAAAATATCTACGCTGTAACCCAGCTTGATCCGTATAAAATTGCTATATCGTTTTCATCTGGTAGGGTGACTTTTATGTCGAAATTAGCCGAATCGTCCGGCGCATTTGTGAAGCTGAGATGGCTGCAATCTGTACAGCTGACAGGCCGAGCTACGGCAACACGATTCTTATCTTCTGGTGCGATACTTATCTTTTTGGCCCGCAAAAGTTTGACACCATTCTGTCGGGTTAAGGCAACACCGAGATTATTACCCTTGGTTCCAGGTTCTGCGATAGGATTATTAACCTGCCGAGTTTCACCCTTCTCCTCAGGTTGCGCAAGCTTCAGCTTCGCAGTCCCTGCCTCACATGTAGCGACGTTGGGCCTGTTGACACATATTTCATTTGGGTCGCATTCACCCTTGATGATGTGGTTGAACCCAGGATACACGGCACTTTCACACTCGATCTTATAAGCTCGTGGACCGCCTTCTTCGGCGCACTGAGATCGACGGAAACTGGTTTGTTTGTTCATAACCACTGGGCAATCAGCCATCAGCCTCGACCTCACAAGCGTAACTCTTTTCAGATGTCTCAAGTTGGCCGGTGTAACGCTGCTATTTTCAGAACTGGAAACTGGTTTGTAGTCTAACAGAAGCGTGGTTTTGCTAAATTGTATTCAGATTAGAATTGCTAAGGTTCATTTTTCATGAAAAGCTTACGTTGTGATACCAATGGATGAGTTGCCGATGAAAGTGCCATTCATATCAGGATCAGCCAAAGAGTTGACGATGAAAAGGGAAAGGAGACCGATATCAAAGAATTTCATATTCGTAAACTTCTGGAATAACGGAATATTCAGATGAAAGTCGAGGAGTGGTGGTAATCGCAATTGATTTTCGCAGAACAATGTGCTCTAAAGCTCTTCGATATTTCGGATTCCTGTTTTATGCTATACATTCTTAAATGGGGGAAGGGAAGTACCAAAGCCAATGTGTGCGGAGGAACGGACCAAAAGATTAAAATCCGAAACATCAATATGCGTCATTTGACTACATCCTATGAAGTGTTCATTGGGATGTTTCAATTGTCGATCCTGCCAAGTCTCATATCGACCATGCATGCGCACCATCTGCACGTCCACGCTCGCTTGGCCTCCTACTACACCGAAGTCGTCTTTGTAATTCTATGTAGGTATCTAAGTCTCGAATAAGCCAAGACGCAGGCAAATACCAGTAAGTTAAGTACGGGGCCAAGAAAGGAGCGGAACAACAGAAAGAGGCATGCCAATTTGGTGCTCCTCAGCCAATTTCTACCCAACAATATATATTGTTTTTTTTTTTAAAGTTTCTCCAACTTAATTTGAGTACCAAACAAAGATTCTGGGTTTGTAGTGCGAATTTCGGGTCACCCTACATGAGTGGTCAATATTGTTCCACTCTTCATGCTGCGATGCCTGAGCAGTGCCCTTCTCCAGCCTGGACAATCGATACAGTAACTACAGCGCCACTGTGAACAAACACAGACTGCCGCATGGCCTTCATTCTCTCGCATTATCTCCCAGGGTTTCAAGCTCCTTACAGCTTGAACCCCAACCCCAACGCCCAGTTGTACATTTCTGGGATATCGACTGGCAGAAAACCCCTTTGCAGCTCGAATCTGAGTAAAGGTGCTACTCTGATCGCTTCCACTACCCCAAGTTTTTTGTACGGTTCAGTCTATGACTAGGGCAGTGTGAAGCTGCAAAAATTGCCGAATGGCTTCCAGCGGTACTCCTCTCCGCATGAGTGTCTCCTCATCCCATGACGAATGTAAACCAACTAAATTTCCAGCCTTCTGATCGATCAGCGGTGCACCGCTATGTCCCCAGTAAGTCCAGCAGTCATGCTTAAGCGCGCCAATTTCGGAGTTGTCCTGCAAGTCTTGGCCTTTTGCATAACCGTGAAATCTACCATCACTAATGTGGAGCACATCATACCCCGTGGCCAGGCCAGGTGTGGATGCTTCTAGGTCTTCTCTTCCCGGATGTCCAATACAAATCAGGGCATCTCTCGGCTTTGGGGCTGCTGCAGCAACGCTGACATATGGGAAGACAAATGAGCTATCGTGGTCTCTTTGACCTCGCTTAGAATTCACAGCATCGGGAGCAGTCAGAGGATTTCTTTGGGCGCCGACGAGATTGAGCAGCGCCAGATCCCTCTGCTCGTCCCATGTCCCATGTACCAACTCCGCCTGCACTGCAATGCCAGAGGCAAACAGCAGCCATCGCCGTACTCTGGACCCCTCCCTGCTCTCCTCCTCAAGTTCCTCTCGACTTGCAGAAACACAGTGAGAGCATGTGAGCAGCAATCCATCAGGAGAGATACAGACAGCGGTCCCTGCGGCTTCTTGTGCGAACACGAGCGTCGCTTGAGCAGCAGTGAGCAAACGCGAGTCGGGTTGATATTGAGCAGGATGCGAAAAGTCTTCTCGTCGAAGACGTCGCTGCTTAGACTGAAGCAACCGGTGATCTTGGAGAGACAGACTCGTGTCTTTGACGGTGAGTGTGTCTGGTAGGACCCGGATGTGAGGACTTGGAGATATTGATTTTAAGATGCGATCTTGTATTGAATAGGAGAGCGACTGTGCGCTCGTTTCATTGGCCGTTGCCACATGCTTGGCTTTGCTTCTCGTTGTCCGCATCGATGAACACCACTCCTGACGAGTACACGGAATTCGATGAAGATACAAGCGTAGAAAGTAGGGATTCCATCGTTATCGATTGATCGGCGAACCAACCGTGCACGATCGTAGCTCCATCCAACTACCCAGCAGCCTAGTATATATGACTCACATAAATTGTTTATGCAGAGTAGATTCTTTTATTCATGGCACGTGTTCCGCTGGGCCGATCCGCACAAACTTTTTGGTCGTGCTTAGGAAATGGACGTGTGACTGCTCGTCGCAGGAGGACAGTCCCCCTCACAAACAGCGTCGAAGGCGGGCGTATCGACGTATCTTTTCTTGGCGCCGGTAGGGGTGAGTGAAGGCAAGGTGGAGGCGGGAGGCGCCCATCACGCAGATATGGGCGTCCAATCGGCAGCACTCCGAACTCCAGTGGGAGCCGAAATGCGACCCGCCCAAGGCTGTTTCGAAACTTTGCCCCGCGCGCTTCGTCCTCTCGCAACCAAACAATCCCTGAGAACCAATCTCTGAGAAACAGCACATGGCCACGTTTGAGATCGCGGGCGTTTCGGACCCTGCCTGTGTCTATTTTACTCCAGACGCAGTCTCAACTTTGCCTGCTAGCGATCACCTACTGGAGAGCCTCTTTAGCTTCAACGGCTACACGCTAGCACACAAGACCCTGTGCCGTCGCAAAGGAAATGCGTCGGAGACCTTGATAGGCTTGCGCCAGGTTTGTTCTTCTTTGGGCAGGTCTGAAGAATTCCAGACCTGCGTGTCGCACCTAAATTCACTTCATCGGGACCGCGGACGGCGGCAGCACACGTTTAACTGTCAGGTCTGGCGATCCAACGGATTCCTCTGTGAGAATGGATTCGCTGCGAAAGGTTTGCTTCTAGTGCCATGAATGCTCTGCAGGTTTCGTGAGATGCTAGTCCTCTGCAAGACCCACTTCCAAGGTTTCTTGACTTTTCTTTGTCTTCAATAAGAGGCTTGTGACACTGCCATTGTCACCTCTTCTTTTTACGCCACCTTTGTTCGAGCACATGCCCTCTAAGCCAGGACAATAGCGGTGCGGGCACCGCCAAACTCCTTTGTCCTTATTGCCCTTCTCTTTATTCTCAAGATTTCTATTTCGGGTCACAGCCTGCTCCCATGACCCTTTGAGTCACAGTAACACCTTTTAGATGTCCACACGTCCGTGACGGTTCCCTTCACTCCTCCCACTTCCTTGCATACCATTCTTTTGAGTGTACACTACCACTCGCTTTCTCATCAGCAAACATCGGCGATAATCCCAGTGCCTTGCAGGATCAAGACACCAACAACACGAGTATCAAGAATGTGTTCTAAATTTTCCACCGGAGCACTTGCAGCGCTCGCTGCACTCTTCATCAACCGCGCCGGCGCCCACACGTGGAATGAGCAATTCCAGGTCATTGAGAATGGCAGATACGTTGGCGACTATGGCTACCCGAGAGGCTTTTTTGACAAGCATGGCGAGCCAAATGCCAACGAGAGTCAGATCGTCTACCAAATCCCACAGGACCCCAAAGCATATGCCGACAACACCGATTATGCCTGCCACCCATTTCAGCGAACCCAGAACCAAACCCAGAATTTCCCGCGTCTACAAGTTACTCCTGGCGGGTATGTGGCGATGAAGTATCTTGAGAATGGTCATGTTACGCAACCCTGGGTCAACCAAGGAAAGCCCGAAAATTCAGGCACGGTGTTTGTTTACGGAACCACTCAACCCAAGAATGACGAAAAGCTTGTGGATGTCCTTCAGTGGACCAGTGACGGCTCCGGTGGCGACAAGCGCGGCACTCTCCTCACCACCCAGAACTTTGACGACGGTCGCTGTCGCCAGGTCAATCCAAACTCATGCATTGCCTCGATGCGCATGCAAGCAGACCCTGATAACAAAATGGAGCAATGGTGCGAGACCGATCTACGCATTCCCACCAACTACACAGCCGGCACGACGTTGTCAATCTATTGGCTCTGGCAATGGTCGACGTCTCCAACCTTTGAGAATGGCAAAGACCAGTTCTACTCTACCTGCTCAGATTTTGACATTGTGAAAGGCCCGATCAAAGACTCGAAGCCTGTCCACACTATTGCCCAGCAGGATCCCCAGACTAGTCCGGCCGCAAACTGGCAATCCCGCACCGCGGCTGTTGCTACCCCGACACTGTTGGAATGGAACTTTGAGAAAAACGAGAAGGCCGCTGCGACGCCCATGGTGGCCGTGAAAGCTGCGGTGTCGGTCATTCCACTCCAAGTCTTGGAGGCTTCCGCTTGCTCCTCTGCTTCTCAGTCTCCAGCAGTCTCAGCAAGTGCAGCTGGTTCATCCGCTGTCGCTACGTCTGCTGCTACTACTTCAACTTCCAATGCGGCAGCCACTGCAACAACTGGTGTTTCCTCTGTAACATTCACCGCCCCCTCCGTCTCTGGAATGACAGCCTCGGGAGTAACAACCATCGTTGTTACCGGTACCGTCACTATATCATCATCTCCTGGTGCCTCCAGCTATGCCAGCACCTCGACCGTGACGGAAACTTCTATGGTCACCGTGACTGCAGGATCCAATGTCAAGCGCGACGCGTTGACCCAGTCAACAAGTAAGTCATCCTCCGGTTACAGGCTCTACACATAATTGTCTGCTGACTTGATTGGTCCAGCTTCCTCTACGACTGCTACGACGCCTACCCAGGCTCTCCCCACAGATACAGATAAGCTCAGCTATAGGCATGCTGCAATGCATGCTCCCGGCTCCTATGGCACGAGTCTTCCTCGTAGACATAGTCGGAACTTCATTGTGAGGGAGGCCAGGCGCAATGACTGAGCAAGTGAAGGCTTCGCTGTTGAGGGAGATTCTTTCGAGCCTGACTTGGCTGATGACTTGATCATGGTAAGTGACACTGTTCCTTTAGCTGATGTATAGATTAATACACATGATATCTCGAAGTATCCTTGCTGATAAGATGACTTTTTAGATGATGTTCATAATTGATTAACGCTCGCCTCACGATCGACCGATGATCTGTTCATGTATATTTTACGAATTCCCATTCGACGACACTCCTTTTCCTTACAATTTCGCGTGACGACCGCTGGACATCTGAGATGTTCTGGCGCATTCACCATTTACATTCATTCATGCGTTCTTAGGGTTGAGAGGCGACCGGGCGCAAAAGGGCATCGGAGTTTCCAGTCATACACATCGTATTCGCCTTTAGGCACTGCTGGATTAGGGCATGACCCCAGGCATCATGCGCGGCACGCTGGATGTGATCCCGCCTGGTTCAGGCAACGGCATCATACAGCGGCTTAAGCGGATACGTAGAGATAGAAACATTCACATGAAATCCAAAAGTTGACATGCTTCTACATCTGTTCAATGGCCATCAGGGGGTGTCAAAGTATATGTCGTATTCGACTTCCGCATGGCTCAGAAGTCCAGGGTTGAGTGGCGGATATTTCGCGGCAATATTGCATCTGTCAACCTGGCTGATTCAATTCGACTGGAAATTCGTTGTCTAGTATTAAAAGTTTCGTATGGGGACCTCCTCAGCATAAGTAACTACTTTCTCCATCAGATCGGCATATAGCCCTCCTCTTCTCCCTCCTCAATCATCCCCCTCCCCCTCCGTCACATAGCACAGCACACTGCTCACGCTGACCAAATTCGTGCTCAGCAGCGCCTCCTGCGCCAGCGTAAACGGCGCGCTCCCCGGCTGCACCCCCGCCTCGTCCCTGTACGCTCTGCACTCCACGTTCGCCAGATCGAACCCGATCGTGGTGGTGTTGTCGATCCGCAGCGCACTGGCGGAGACGGGGGCGCCGGGAAAGACGGCGAGGTTGGCGAGGGGAATGGTGATGGGGGCGGACCAGTCGGGCGGGGAGAGGCCGGGCGCCGAGTCGTAGGAGATGGAGATGGTGTTGGCGGTAGTGGTAGTGCGAGGAGAGAGGAGGGGGGAGGCGGTGGAGAGGGAGGCGGCGAGGAGGGTGAGGAAGGTGGTGGAGAGCATGTTGTGGTAGGTCTGTTTTGTCGGTTGGTTTTGGAAAGTTGAAGTGGTAGGAGTGGAGTCGAGAGTGAGTCTTGAGAGATGGTGGTAGGACTGGAATTCGTTGAATTGCTATGAGGTCTTGTATGGCACTGACAAGCTGGGAGAGTTGAGCTTTTATATTTCATCTTCTTCTAGCGACTAGAAATACAGAAGATCTTCAAGCTAGCTCGATCTAAGGGAGGCCAAAATACTCCTGGGCTAAAAACAGTTCACGGCTAGGAGGAGTCTCTTTACTTATCCTAAATAAGTCAACGTTAAGGTGAGACCAGTCATGGCGTCGTATACAGAGAGGCATTGTCGCTGAAAGCAAACGAATGGGCTCTTGCGATAATGGAAATAGAAAAGGGGAATGGTGGTGGAGCTAGTTCCTCGAGCTGGGGCCCAAGATACAACGGTACGATGGCAGGCCGGGCGCGGCGGGATACCCTATTGCGTAATTAGCAACTACCAATACGATTTGTTGGCCGTCGCATCGCTGAATCCTGGAGCCAATTAGACGTCGCCCAGATTGGGGGCCTTGAAGTGATGGCTCGTGATAATCCATTAGAGAGGCGGAGTAGGTATCGTGCTTACTAGGGGCCAAAATACTTCGTAGCGTTTACGAAGTACTACGTTGACACATCTAAGATGCTGGGAAAAGTTAGGCTTACTAGGGCATTCCAGAAGTAATGTGTATACGCATTCTCCACTCGTTAAATATCAAGCCTGCAATGGTGTGGCTATCTAACAAAAAGATGGACACCGAGTGGTAATATAAGGTACGCTATTGATCCGTTCATTCAATACTCACTCCAGAGACCTTTCCTGAACTCAACAGACTCTCCTTACTTGATCTCGCGAGTCCTAGATTTACATACTTCCGATGTGAATGAGCACTCATCCTTCAAGTTATCGTTAGTCGAGTACATCCTCGTCGCTAAACGGCCGTTTGTCCCATGACTGTTTGAAGGTCCCTATCACGAGTGAACAACGGATGGATGGCAATGCAACTGAAGGGTTTAGTTTTTATTGGGTACCTGGAGCACTTGCTGAGTCATTGGTATAATCGCGACTCAACGCCTGTGCTAATGGATGTTATGAGACACCTGATGCTGTAAGATTATAGTACATTAGAGCTCTTGGTCAACCTCCATACTCCCATTGGTGTGGCCATTAAGTTTCTCCTCCACTCTCGGCACCGACGCCTCCTTGTCTATCATTTGTCGTGAGACGGCCACAATGTTGTCCTCAATCAGGTCTTGCCCCACGTCTTCCAGATCTGCGGAATTACCTAACGTTAGTGCGGTTCTTAGGATATTGAAATAAATGTTGCTACTCACGTTTTTTCGGGTCCACCTTGCCCACGTATCTTGTCTTCAACTGCTCCTTAGTCAACTCCGTCTCTTCTTTCACCCGCTTCTCGTAACCCTCTGCTAGACCCACGAGCTTCTTCAACCGTTCCTTGTTCCGCTCGCCCTCGCTTGCAAAGTCTGGCATTTGCAGCGCCTCGGTCCAGACGTGCTTGTGCAGGTTCATCAACATGTTTTCCTCCAACCCGGTCTTGCGGTAGTTGATGCCGATGCTGTAATAGTGCCGGTTCAGGCCGTGGATGAGGGCTTGGATCGAGGGTTTGTTCAGATGGCCGAGGTTGGAGGTGGTCTGGCGCGGCTCCTGACCGAGCATGAGGGTTTGCGGGTTGATGAGGCGGAAGGCGTCAATGACAACCTTGCCCTTGACGGACTGGATAGGGTCGATGACGACGGCGACGGCGCGGGGGGTTAGCTGCTCGAAGGACTGCTGTGTGTTGATGTCGACGCTGGAGAGCCAGCAGCCGAAGCCCGGGTGGGAATGGTACCAGCCGACAACGGTCTCTTGTCTGTGGCACGCATCTGTCTTAGTAAAGTGCGAGAACATATGGCTTGAGGTGGGGCTGTAGGATGGTACTACCTGTTGGTTTGGCGCAGCATATCCATCATTTTGGTTTGAAAGACAGGATCTACAGCCTCGACGGAAACGCCAGTACCACTCTGAGGCATGGCAAAGACGTCTACGACGCGCACTGTATAGTCATCGACGAACTCTCCCAGCATCAATCCCATAACTTCCATGGGCACGCCTGCTCTGCCATGCCTTAACATCTTGAGTAATGCAAGCGAGGATATGTAGACTGTCTCGGAGTTATCGATCAGTGGAGTATCCTGCGCAAGAAAGCGGTAAGCATGCTGCCAGAATAAGTTACGTGACAACCCAAGCGGGTGGTAACTATTTCCAGAGGGAAACATGTTGATGGCTGGTGGAGGAGTGATAGAGAAGTGATGGAGAAGTGGTGGAGAAGCGGTTGAGGAGGGAGAGGAGAGAGGGAAATCAACAAGACAAATCTCAGCTATACGTAGGGAAGGAACGTACGCCTTGAGGACCTCCCATGCCACCCATGCCTCCTTGAGCGGCCTGCAACATGCGATTTAATCGGTCCATGGTGGACCGTAGAATCTGTCGGGACCCACAGGCGCGTTAGATCGGGGAGGATGATTACGGTAGGAGCAGAAGTTGGATTGCAAATTAGACAATGACTTGATCAGAGGTATGCACAAGAGTATTGTCGGGCGATGAAGGTGAGAGGTGGTGATACGAGGGTCACTTAGCCAGGTACTTTCTCTCCAGTTGGGCGGACTTCCGCAGTCCAGCCCGTCTCTCCGCAAACCAGCCAATCACCATTGCTTCTCAGTCTATTCTACCAGTTTCCCTTCCACTACTTCTTTTCCACTAAATTCTCTACCATTGCTTCAGACTTACTTGATATTTTTCTTACTACACTTCGCCGACAGTTCACGCCTGCCCACTATGGCCAGCCTTGGCCCCCCTCTTGACGAGCCCGTCATCAATGGTTCGAGAAATCGCAAGAAGATCGCCTACTTTTACGACTCGGATGTGGGCAACTATGCATATGTTGCTGGGCATCCTATGAAGCCTCACCGGGTCCGAATGGCACATGCCTTGATCATGAACTATGGTCTGTATAAAGACATGGAAATATACGTAAGTCATTAAGCTTCTCTCCCTTTGACTTCGAGCTTCAGTTCTGTGCTTCTGAAGCTGTTGGCTGTGTTCTTTTCGAGTCGCAGAGTCGCATGTCCTCAAAGAAGCTCCTGATCTATGTATCCCCTTTCCAAACCAGCTAACAGCTTTCCAGCGCGCAAAGCCAGCCTCCAGATACGAGATGACACAATTTCACACGGACGAATACGTCGACTTCCTGGCCAAAGTGTCGCCTGACAACATGGAGCAGTTTGTGAAGGAACAAGCCAAATACAATGTCGGAGATGATTGTCCCGTCTTTGACGGCCTGTTTGAATTCTGCGGCATCTCTGCTGGCGGTAGCATGGAAGGTGCAGCAAGGTTGAACCGAGGCAAGTGCGACGTTGCGGTTAACTGGGCTGGAGGACTTCATCATGCAAAGAAAAGCGAAGCTAGTGGGTTCTGCTACATCAACGGTACGCCGCGAATATTTCTCGAACTATTTACGTATGGCTTTGAACTGACGGTATCCGATCCCCTAGATATCGTCCTCGGCATCATTGAGTTGCTCCGGTACAAGCAACGCGTGCTCTACATTGACATTGACGTTCACCATGGTGATGGTGTCGAAGAAGCCTTCTACACTACCGACCGTGTCATGACCGTCTCCTTTCACAAGTATGGTGAATATTTCCCTGGAACGGGTGAGTTGCGAGACATTGGCGTCGGCAACGGCAAATACTATGCCGTGAACTTTCCGCTTCGCGATGGTATCGACGATGCAAGCTATAAAAATATTTTTGAACCAGTCATCAAAGCGGTGATGGATTGGTATCGGCCCGAAGCCATTGTCCTCCAATGTGGCAGCGATAGCCTGTCTGGTGATCGCCTTGGTTGCTTCAATCTAAGTATGCGAGGTCATGCAAACTGCGTCAAGTATGTCAAGAGCTTCAATCTCCCAGTTCTGGTTCTGGGAGGTGGCGGTTACACTATGCGCAATGTAGCGCGCACATGGGCATATGAAACCGGTTTACTAGTGAACCGAGAGATGAGTACTCAACTGCCCTTTAATGACTACTACGAGGTAAGCATATGGTCTTGTTGGTCGCCGCATGATTAGGCTAATAGAATTTTCAGTACTTTGCCCCCGACTACGAACTCGACGTGAAACCATCCAACATGGACAACGCTAACTCAAATGACTATCTCGAAAAGATAAAGAATCAGGTCATCGAAAATCTCAAGCGTACGACGTTCGCACCCTCCGTCCAAATGACTGATGTTCCCCGTCACGACATCGCCGGGGGTGACGACATCGGGGAGCAAGACGCCGAGATGAATGATTACGAAGCAGACAACAACAAAGACGTCCGCCTGACCGAGCGAGAATGGGATCAACTGATCACCGACGACCGCGAGCTTTCCGATACTGAAGAAGATATTCATGCGGCAGAACGTTACGGTGGTGTTCACCGACAGCGTCAAGCGCGCCGTCCCCGTATCATGGACTATCAAAATCCCAACGCGGTCCCGGACGATATCATGCCTGACAGCGGTATGGTCAGCGGCGTCGCGACTCCCGAACTCGCCCCTAACGGTAGCCCGAACGGCACCGCTGACCTACCCAGTAACGGACTCTCTGCTCTCGCAGCCGCAATCGCTAGCCCCTCCGCCACAACCGCCACCCTCAATACCTCGAATACCCTCTCCATCCCAACCGACGCACGAAAAGCCGCCTCTTCGCCCTCTGCACAATCCCAGCGCGGCAGTCCCGTTCCCCCACCAGCCGCGGCTGATCCTCTTGCACCGCCCATCTCTACCGACGCTGCGGCCGCCATCACCGAAAGGAACGACACTGCAGGCGATGCCGACGGCGACGTATCCATGGAAGATGAAGGTCTCGCCCCCGAAACCACGGAAGCCATCACCCATCCCACTGCAACCGACACGCTTCCTGCCGAAACCGCGCCCGCTGCCGACGATACAGGTTTTGCCACACACACGCCGCCTGCATCACCTCCAGCGCCAGCCCCGGAAGCGCCAGCACAGACCGATCTCGCCATGGAAGACGCCAATGTCACCGCAAGTGCGCTCCCAGAGGTGGAGAGCGAGGCAACGGGGGTGGCGCAGGTGGCAACATCCAGCGCCAAGGGTATGGACCCGACATTCGCAACAGCGACAGGTGATTCGATCATCGGAATATCGGACGAGGCGCAGGAGCCGGTGCAAGCTTCGACGGAGGGGCCTGGCACGGCTGGGGCCGGGCCGGGAGAGGAAGAGGAGCGCGAGAACGCGCAAGTCGAGGGAGGGGCGGAGCGGGAGGTCAAGAATGAGGCTGGAGAGAAGAAGGCGGAACAGGAGACTGATGGTGGCGCTGAGGGGAGAGAACAAGGGGGAAGTGGACAGGGAGAAACAGTCGGGTAAGTAAATTGGTCACGTCTCTTGCTGGATCATGGAGTCAGGTGTCAGGGATCCGGATCAAATGTCAAGAATGGCGAAGTTGGCGTTGCAGACACGATAGACATCGTTGTCGCGTGTGAGATCTGATGTGCGGCATTATATTGTTAACTGGACTCGATGCGCTTGTGAGCGACACGCTTAACCTGATAGCCTGCGAAAGGGAGTCAGAGTTGTGCTGCATCCATTTCGGTTCTTATTCTTACGGAGGCTTGCGTATCTCAAAGGTTGGCGCTTTTTCTAGTGCCAAGCGATGTGTTTGAGTGCTTGAACAACTGATAAAATCCTATGGCCCCTACTCGATTCACTGCTGGACTCCATAAAGAGCAGTCCGAAAACCCTGTGAAGGGGTGTTGGGAGGTGAAACCAGTTCATTAGCCTTGCTATTACTCGGGCACTTTCGATGCGGACAGGACAGGCAAGCCGACTCGTAGGATCAGCGGAGTCTTGACCCAGCGTTCAGTTCGAGCTGCTGCCTTCACTTCGCTTGAGTGCTGTTTGACGTCATCCAAAGCAGGGCACATGGCATCCAACCACCTGCCCACTTTCGCTGATTTGTACGAGCAACATGGCACAACATGGCCTATGACCCATGATCCAGCCTAAATTGATTGCGCACTTATGAGACCACGCTTACAATTACATGTCATCTTGTCTTGGGACGCCACCAACATGAAGTACCCATGAGAAGCATAACCGACAGAAACTGTTGTGGAACGCTTGTGTGGGTTACAACCAGGACTAGTTTTGCGTCCATATATTCTCCTGCCTCCTCACACTGCCTTTTTTTGCTGTCTTCATACTGTTCCAGATGTTTGGCAGGATGTTGTTTCTTATGCTTTCAAGCGAGAATCACTATTGACTCTTGTAAGTGTTCTCTGGGACTGGCAAAAAAGATACTCTATTGAACACTCACATAGATTTGAGGTCCAGACCTAATTTTTGCCCCTTCCCCCCCATCAAAGTCCGAACTTGAAGTTCTGGCTAAAATCTTAACCCTTGTAACCTCTTCGGTTGTACCCCAAGCTGATATACTCTATATCACGCTCTGAAGGCCTGTGAGCACACCAAAATGCTTGTGATCCTCTCCGTCTACTAGCCTTGTCGCCTGATATGTATGGTTCAATTTTTTTTCCGGAACTTTCCGGAGAGCACGATGCGAACAAGGTCTACGCCGCCGCATCTACCTTTATCGTTTTCAATACCATTGTCTTCGTCCTCCGATTCATATCCCGGCGCTACAAAGGGGAAGCACCATGGGGATGGGATGACACTATGATTATAGCTGCTTACATCTTCAACATCGCACTCTGCAGTTACTGCATTGGTGTGTAATTTTTTGACTCGAGTCAACGGCTTGGAAACGATCTAACGCTAGACAGGTATTGTCCAATATGAATTCGACGGACCTGGACAACCAGAAATGGGCGAAGTCACCTCTAATCTTTCCCACGGTCCCATCTCTGCTCTCTACAGAGTCTGGATCCTTGGTTTTATTTGGTTGCCCGCCGTCGCCTTCCCCAAGCTATCAGTGCTATGCCTATATCTGCGTATTTTTAGCGCTGGAAAGATTCGCTTCTTCTGTCACTTAATGATTGCTTTCGTCACGGCCAACGCGGTTGGATGCGCGGTTGCAAGTATCTTTATGTGTAATCCGATCAATAGCTGGTGGACACGACCTGATCTTCCCGAGTGCTTCGATTGGCGAGCATACTACGTCGCCGTCAATATTCCTAATATCTTCGCCGACATTTGCATTATACTGCTGCCATTGCCTGCATTGGTAAAGCTCCAAATGCCAATGAGTCGCAAGTTCGGTGTTGGGGTAGTCCTACTGGTGGGAAGTGGGGGCTTTGTTTCGACGTGCTTTCGTCTGTCCCAATTTGTCTGGATAAGGGATTCTCCTGCCCCCATAGTTGCATGTGAGTTTCCTTCGAAAAAGGCACCGTACTCAGTGCTCGAACGAGTACACTGAATCAATGAAATCAGGGGCCTTTGTTCTGTGGAGCATCATGGAACCGGGTTTGTGCTTTGTATCAGCCTGCCTTATCGTGATGAGACCGCTATTGGAGCTTGCAATACGGAGCCGGCTGATGAAGAGCTTGAGAAAGATTGCATCCTCGATATTCCGGCCGACAAGCTCTAAAAATGTTTCACAGTTTACAAGACTGTCGGAGGGACGCGGGAGCAATCGTGATCATGATGCTGGAGCTGGTCGTGAACCATTGGAACGGACTCGAATTGGCAAAAATATGTTTGCTCATAGGGAAAGCTCGACTTAGTAGAAATTCGCGGTCCATAGCCCATGCGGCGATCAAATTTGAGCGTGGGTTTGTTTTTAGCTTGGACTCGCTCGATAGACAAGGATGAGGAGAGGAAACGTTAGGGTTCCCATACCAATATTGAAATCGTTCAAATTCATGAGGTTCCAGGTGTTGAGGCTGAAACTAAATATACTTCACCATTATGGGCGCTACACCTAATTTGGATGGCTTTAGGTTGCTTTCCAACATGATATCCTCAATCCGAATGCATATCGACTTTTAACAACAAGGTTTACCAACAGTAATGGTGATATCAAATTTTGGTAAAGGACCCTATGATCATATGTCTGGATTCGTGGTGTCTGTGTTGGAAGTCAGCCTGAAGCCATCCAAATTAGAGCTATCTTATCCGATCCTACTTAACTAAGAGGCAGTCATGTCAGAAAGGAACCGCTAACGTTTCGACTAAGTCAAATCCGAATATAAGCTTCCTCATATCTGAACCCATCAATCCTGACCTCATAACCGCCTGTGACACCAACTTCTCTTTTGTATCTTTCGAAGCCAACGATCGGCCTTCGCACGGCTACTACTGTTCCATCCGGCAATGTCTTTTGACTTTCGATTGTAACCTCCGGATCGAGAACTGTAAATACGACGAGCGCAAAAGCCTCTACTAAGAGTACTATCCACATCACCGGTGAATTTACGCCCTGCGTAATGGCCATGGCGATAAAGAGCGCGGTAAGTGGTAGAGTGACTGCGAGTACTACCCACTTCGGCCACGGACGATGGTACATTATTTGAGGCATGGTGTTGAATGAAGAAGAGAGTGGATTTTGTCGAGTGCGCTACCTAGGACGTCGAACTTAGTAATGGACAAATGCTACATGCAGTACCTACCTTGGCATGCGGTTGATGCTGAATCCTTGCTTGGTGCGGTCAGCTTAGCACGCGGGTGGCAGAGTAATTTGTACACACAAGATTCTAGGTAAGCAGCGGGTCACCCACCAACCATACGTCACCGATCGTGAGGAATCAACGGTCGCCATGCATTGGCTGATTGACATCAGGGCATGTCAGAAGAAATGTCGCCCCCAAAACCCTACACAAATTATAAAGGCTGAATTACATCGCGGTGTCCCCCATCAAAATCCTGATTATTTTATAGGCCGACTTTTTTTTACAAAAAGGTTGGAAAAGAATTGAATTTAGACTTTTGAATGAGGGCCCCCTTGATCTAACTTTAGTCTATAATGTAGCTATTTTATTGACTAATGTCTTTCCTAAAAGTCCAGTGATATGTTAAGTTCATAGTTTTGATCGAGGGTCTTCTCGATCTAATCAGCCAAGGGATGCCGATATTTCTTTTGTCACCCCCTGTTGGAATGGGAAACTCGTACAAAGAGCTTGGGCCGCCGCTGGCCTGAGAGGTCTGTCAAGATATTCTGTAACAGGTCTTGCAATCTGGGCCAGCCTAGGCTGGAGCGGAGATACACGATGTCGTACGATATCTGCCTTATTTTCCTCTGCCCACGTTGGTGCGTCGATGATGACCTGAAATTCGATCGAGAGCTTTGCTGTCTAGTCCATATTACTTGTATCAATTATTGTAGCTAATTGCCTCATTTCTAGGTGGAACTCCTACCGGTCGTTCATGGCATTGATTGGGCATGCAGCTGGCCGATGATTGACCACCAATATTCGAAGCAAACATATTCTGTTCACAAGACTGCGGAGTACCTTGATTGGTATCCCCGCATTCCAAGAACTCGTCATTAATTGCTGTACTTCACAAGAATATCCCGGAGCTATGACCTAAAGTCTTGGAAGGTTGTGGCCTATAGGATTACTCTTGTTGGCGGACTCATGCGTACATAAGGGCAGATCTGTGTCTCGATTCTGCTGATTTCTTTTTACGTTCCTCAACAAACTTGAAAATACGGCTCTGTCTACTTTGTCCTCGTACAGTCATGGTCAAGCAGTTCAGCTTCATCATCCGCGCTTTTGTGGCCACCCTGGTGTTCATGCCTCCAGCTTCGTCGGTTGTGGACAAATGGACTCCTGCCGGGTTCAATTGGAGTATCCACGAGCCAGGTTCATCAGATACCTGGAATGGCCTCTACTATAATCTCAGTGATCCCTCTGTTGCAGTCAGTAAGGAGGTCATGTCTCTGGGTCAGATTCGTACGACCGCAGACGGCACTGTGGCTCTTGTGATTCCGTTTTTCCTCGGAGTGGCCTGGCAGGTATTCAATCTTGCTCTGACAGGCGCTGGTCTCGTTAGTACTATCAAAGGCTGTATCCAAAACGAGGGAATTGCGGAAAATTATTTTTTCTGTATCACCGGTCTGATCAGCACTATCGTTGGCGTTGGGGGCATCGCTTCGGCTGCGAAGAATCTTGCAAAGTCTCGTGGCTACCTCGGAGTTGCTGCTAATGCTTGGGACAATTCAGGCCTGGAGAGCATCGCACTTGACACATTCAACAAGCGAGGCATCGAGGGTTCAGAAGTGACCGGGCAGAAGGCACACAATCATTTTGTACACCAAGCATTGAGTATCCTGGCTGATGGAGAAGTCGAATTTGCTGGCTATGCGCCTGAAAACCACAAACTCGCTAGACGAGCATCAACTGAGCATCCTCTTGCGCCAATGTTCCGATTCAAGCACAGAACGTATGGCAGGATGGAGATTACGTCTCGCGACACAGGCGACAACGGAATGTATTTCAGCATATCGTACGAGGGCCATCTGACCCATCTCGCTACCAAGGAGAAGCGTGATGAGTACTATGAGCATGAGCGACTACAATCTGGATTGATGGAGGGCCGATTCGACAGCCAGGCATCTCTTGCCGACTTTGCGACAATTTCGTTTGACGGCGCAGGCGCATTTGATCAAGTTGAATCCGAGATTCGGTGCGGCATGGGCGGCGGCTGGCCAGATGGCAATGTCTTGTCGGTGCAGATGTATGATCAGGCAAATCAGGCAACGTTTGGCTTTGCCTCGATAGGCATGTTCCCTGACAACAGCGTCGACTCTGGCCTAGAGAGTTTTCAACCGTCAGGTATGCCGCTGACTGGGGGACAGAACTGCTAGATGCAAGACTATGCCATTCTCTTGAAAACGATAACCTGGCTGCGCTTAATTCGAACGGACGGTGATGAATACAATTTTTATGTCAGCCTTGACATTTCACATCAGCACTGGGGTCCATTCCTTCGGGCATCAGAAAAATATGCGAGGTTTTTTGATGCTATATTTAGGCGGTGCTGCTCTCATTCCTGTTTTGACGATCTGGGCAAGCTAAAGGAACGGTCATTTGTATTGAAAGAGACACAACAAATTTATCACTAATTTCGACAAAGGCGAGGTAATTAAAACAGATATATTCTTAGTAATTCTAGGCTTACTTATAATAAAATCAGGCTTATTACTGTTGTTAATATAATTTACGGCTAGCTCAACGGCGCTGTTACTGTTTACTAATTAGTTATGATACACTAATAGCGCTGTGTTCGCCGAGTAATTTGACGCTTATTTGGCATGAATTGGGGTTGTGGTGGTGAAATTGTCGCAAAAATTAGTTCAGGCATGAGCGAGATGGTTTTTTTCCTCGAATGCGGCTTGCGTGGGTCTGGTAGCTTTTAATTGGCATGTGTTTTGGCTTTCGCTTACGCTCAGGGTTACCGACTGAAACAAATTGCTTTAAGCGACTTACTCAGATAGCCTGATTGCCTACAACGCTCCACCCCGATCCGCGCCGTCCACCTCCCTGAGACCTGAGATCACGGTACGATCAGAATCTCAGCCCGGTCGTGCCGCTGCCAAAACGCGACCATCACGCCATGGGCAAAAGCAAAATCCCATCCCAGAGGAGCTCCGTCTCGCTGTCCCGCTGCGGCGGCATTCACCATGCAAGATAAATCCATCTGCACACCCTATACGAGTGATGAGCTGAGAAATGCTTGACACGTCGACTGCAAATTCCGGCCTAGTTAACGGAAACTTTCTCCTCAAAACTCCTCGACCCTTCTATTGGCCGTTGAACTTGTGCTCTGAGGAAACGGCTGTGGTGTCGTCGGCATGGCAGGACGCATTTGTCGAGAGGCAAGCAAGACAGCATTGGTGATATGTTTTGGTGAAGACTTTCCTATTCGATTAGTATAGATAGGTGCCTATGCTATTTCTACTTCTGTCCCCTAAGGCATCGACTCTGATTTAGTACTCATTGCGTTCTAACATGCCGAACTGCCGCCAAATATCTCATTCGCCGGTGAGAGCCTCATCTGCATACGCTTACAAGTGTGAGTACATATAATCTCTTTGTCGCCTTGGTGATGTGCAACGGGGCCCTGCGAGTTTTGCTGTATCTGTTTGCAGCAGCTGACTGGCATGTCGTCTGAAGGCGCTGGGATTGCTTCTTTCCCCACAAAAAGACGCTCTGCTTGTGATCGCTGCCGCAGGCAAAAGCTGCGCTGTCCCAAACGGGACCATGAGTCCCAGCCTTGCCAGCGCTGTGCCCGTGCAGGTCAGCAATGCACTACGGGGTATTTGGGACGTCTTGGGCGCTTGAACAGACACCTCATAATCCCAGCACACCACAATGACGGCGAGAGTGCCACGATCTTGAGCGATGAGTCTGTTAGAGAAGACCGAAGTTCCCTTGGACTGACGCCGCTTGATGCAGTAGGCTCTCCTTCGACAGCGACAGCGCCTGGCTCATCTGCATCATGGATGATGGCCGACGTAATGTCGGATGATCAACTACTTGGACAAGGCTGCTTGCAGGCATCCGTGCAAGACCACACGTTCGATACTCTGGTTAGACCGCACACAGATGAGCAGCTACTGTCGGGCACTCTGAATCCTGTGCCTGCTCGGCGAAGCAGTGTTGAAAATGATAGTGGTGCATTGTTCCAAGACCTTAGCCGTCTGCTTTCAGCAGCACCACCTCCGAGAACGACATCGAGGCCACATACGTCGTACAGAAACGCAGTGACGGAGCCTCGAACACCCACTCCAGCCCGCACACTTGATAAGGTCTTATCCGGAGCGGAATGCGATCTTCGTCTCTCTCAACTCAGCCTCGACTTGAGCAGGCAAATACAAGAATGTATGAAGATGGTGCCTGATCCTATGGCATTTAGTGGCAACGGGAACCATGCATTGGATGCGTTTGAGACGACCAAAGAAAACCTTAATGGGCAGATTGGATACAACTCGTTTGGAAAAGCCCTGCAAAGCACGTCGGAGTTCTTGAATATCCTGCAAATGTATCACCACAATAACACCGGCACGACCCTTGGACCCGTATCTTTAAGCAACCCTCCACGTGACAGTCGTGTCAGCTTGCGTCGAGCGCCCGACTATGCTTGCATGTTACAGCTGCTATCGTCTTACCTCCGCATCGTCGCAATTTTCGACAGCCTCTTGGCTCAGCTCCACTTCTTACAATTCCGCAATGGCCAGTCCTCACTCAGACGAGTTGAAGGCATACAGATCCTTCCCAACCTCCATCTTGCTGGATTTCACGTCCGCCATGGGGTTTTGCAGACCAAGATTCTCATCGAAGCCATTCACCATCAATTCGAGCTTATTGAGGAGCTCCTAGGTCTCCCGGTTCAACTCCGCATTTCGGACCGCCCGGAGGACTATCATGTGGGTTTACTGCAGAACAGCATGGCCAAATCTCTGCTTCAAGTCGTTCTGAGCAGGCAGCATGGCGATGATGAGCAGCAGTGGATGCCTTTTGATGGCATCAGTGCGGTAGACTCGATCCAATCGTTGAAGCAAAACATCACGAAAGTCAGGCAAAGCGTTGATTCGTAGGAATTTTTACCTTGACAAGTAGAGCTCATCTGGCTTCAGCTGGGATACCACTTCTCAAGGGCACTTCCAATATGAGCAGAGCAGCGAAGAAGTCTGCGGATCTGATTTCCGCAGCTTCCATAGTCCTCAAAGGGTAAACCCCTACCGAACCGTATGCAGTCTCACTCGCCACATTTGATAGTCGTCTAGATAGGAGCCGCTGCCAATAAGCCTTTCTGGTGTCTCTCCTTATACAATAAGGCGGTTGTAAGGGTAGTCTGAATGAGATATCAGTATGTCGCCATATAACTGGCAGGACACAACTGTGCGAGAACCTCAAGCGGCAAGACTCAGCTGATCTAGACAAGAGACAAAAAAACTGTATTCGGGCGCAACTAGGATGAGTACCGGCTTAACACCAGCTAGGTAGTCTCAAAAAGCTTGGAGCGCGTATGCCGCGGCTACAGATTCTTCATTGATAGCTTCCTGCTAGTAATTTCCATCTTTGAACTTGGGAACTTATGATCATCATGTGGGAAAATTCGCACAGGCGACCGAGACCGGGATTTCGATGGGATTCTTTGCAAGTGCTGTCGTAATAGACCACGTCCTCAGGCACTGCAGAATTTGATCGATTAACACAACAGAGAACAATACATTAAATTACATCACGCAGATATTGAAAATTCACTATTTGGGCCCTTTTCGCAACACGGGTGACACAAATACTTCGTCATGGCCCGTAAACGTGGCCTCCACCGCCCTCGGCATCCCCATGGCAATCGCCTTCCGCATCCAGCTCGCGATGGGCAGGACCTCAACATCACCTCCAAGCTTCTCCTTGTACATACCAGCCAGGTCCGACAGCCAGTAGCTGTTGCCGCTGCAGTAGTTGTGCACCTCGAACGGGTCGCGGGAGGCGTGGTGGGCCCACGCCGTCGCCACCAACTCGGGCACCACGTCCCCGACGTCGACGATGTCGAGCCGGCCCACCCAGCAACGCGGGTCCAGCGCGACGAGCGGGATCTCGTCGGGCGCGTCGGGCCCCATGATGTTGGGGAGGCGGTGCACGACGGCGGGCAGGTCCGTCGCGCGCTCGAGCAGCATCTCGCCGACCCATTTGCTGGCGCCGTAGCCGATGGCGCTTTTCATCAGCGACTCGGCATCGACGAGGGGGGGGACAGGCGTGACGAGGGCACCTCGCCCAGCTCGGGGGGGCCGTTCTGCAGCATGGCGACCGACGAGGAGGAGATGAAGTGGACGGGGACGCGACGTGGCGTCGCCATGGCGAGCAGGATCTGGGTCGAGACGACGTTGGCGGCGCGCAGGCTGTCGTACGATTTAAAATTATTGACATCAGCGCCTAGGTGGATGATTAGGTCGGCCGTCTGGCTGAGACGGGTGAAGTCGGCAACCGAAAGCCCCAACAGGGGCGTGGCCAGGTCGCCTTTATACTCGCAAACCTTGGCGTTTTGAACGCGCACCCGGCGTGAGCGGATGCAAAGACAGTGTAGCTCGGCAACGTCCTCATCTGCGACCAGGTTGCGAAGCATGTGCGTGCCCAAGAAGCCCGTGCCTCCCGTGAGAACGATACGGCGTCCGCTGCTTCGAGGCGCATCCTTAACCAAATCGGCGCCAGGCGGAATGAGCGCAGGTATACCGTCGGGAAGCCCGGCTACCTCCTTCTCCCAGTCCATCTCTGGATCCTGACGAGCCGGACTGGGAGCCGCCATCTTAGACCCCGTCTGAAGCTTTCGCCGGCCTGCTAGGACGTCCTCGCAGACTCGCGAGATGGAGTTGTTCGTCGACATGAGTTTCAAGATGGGCACATCAACGCCCAGCTCTTTCAAGAACCAGTCGCGGATCCGAATCGACACAAGCGAGTCCACTCCAAGGTTAGCCACGGGCACGTCGCTGGGTATCTCGGTTGGGTCTAGCTGGAGCATGTTGCTCAAGGCCTGGGAAAAGCACTTCTCTAAGACTGCTAGACCCTCCTTCGGCTCCTTGGCGGCAGCCAGCTGAGCCTCAACGCTGATGTTTCCTCTAACTTCTTCCGCAGGTGTGCCTTCTTGCGCATCCTGTTCGACAAGATAGCAGGACAGCCGCGGGTCTTCGTGCCACGCCTCCGGGAAGGTCGTCCTTATGCCGGTAATAAGCTCAGCTGGCTGGTCCGAGTCGGGTCGTCCACACACAATGGCCTTAGCTAATATCTCGTGCACATCTGTCTCGGTTTGTCTATCCGACTGTGGTAGGAGAGGCTTCTCAATCGCAGCGACATGCTCCTCGTCTGAACGGAAGATGTAGCCCAACCCCTTCAGGAACCCAATGACGGCGACGGAACCCGGCAGGCCGCGCATACGCCGCTGCCGCACAAGGCCGGCCATGAAGTAGTTGGCGGCACTGTAGGCGGATTGGCCAATGATCCCGACAAATGACGTTGCTGACGAAAGGACGATGAAAAAGCCCAGCGCCTCACCATATTCACAGAAAAGCTCGTCAAGGTTCTGAGTTCCCGTAACCTTGGGCGCTAGCACGGCCTCGAAGTTGGGCCACGACATGTCAACAAAAAGCCGGTCCCGTAGCACCATGGCACCGTTGATGACGCCCCCAACGGGCGGCATGCAGGACTTGATCTCGGAACAGGCGGCTTTCAAAGCTTCTCTGTTCGTAATATCGACCTTCATAACACACACAGCGGCGCCCTTTCGCGATATGAAGTCGATGACGCCGGCTGGCACGTCAGGGTTCCGGCTAGCCAGGACGACGTTTCGAGCTCCGTAATCTACCATCCACAGAGCAACGGAAATGCCCACATCTCCCGCCATGCCGAAAAGAAGATATGTCTTGTCAGCGGCAAACAGTCCGTTGTGCTCGAGGGGACGGACCACGGTGGTGAGTTTGTCTGTAGTGCACCAGTCAATCACCGCCGCAGGGCCCAGCTCTTTGGCTGCCTCTGTAGATACGTTGCCGATGGGTAGGATCTAATCCAGGTGGCTGAGTCCCTGATATCGTTGTCAAAGTGCTGTTTGGCTAGCTGGCACAGTTCCCCGCGGCTCAGCCCAATGGTCAGATGCTCGAGATCGGTGACGGTGGTGGAACGCGGCAGGCAAGCACGTATCAGCACCGACAGACCCTTGCTCTGCGAGATATCCAAATTGATGAACGTCTCTACGTCTCTCGGGCAGAGTGACTGTAGATCTCACTTGCTAATGTAGGGGTGAATGAAACCCTGGTCGCGAGCGCTCGCCCTTTCTGAGGTCGTCTGGAACACAGAAAGGCCCTGCTTGTCGGCAACGAGGGAAATGGCCTGGCTGAGATCATCCGAGGCACCGTGAATCCAGAACGGACCCTTCAAGTTGCGAAGGAGATATTCTGCCAATTCCCGTATCACGAGAAGGTGCAGTTGTGCAGCGTCCGAGTCTTCTCCGCTGGTTGTTGGGGGGATACACCAGCGATGCAGAACCTGATCCTCGACCACTGTGGCGATGGAGCTGTTTGTGTGTGAAAAGCCGACGACTTTGTCCCCCGATGCCATATCTCGGCCAATCCACAGATATGCAGGCGGAGCGGACCCATCGTAGATCTGGGCGCAGAGGGATGATGCTGTCACCTGTACGCGCACATCACTTGCCTGAGCACTGTCGGCACGGTGAGCCAGTAGTTCTAGTGCTCCATGTCTTTCCGCAACCTGTACGACTGTATCTGGAAGCCCAAGGCTGGTCATCTGGGTAACTTGTCGATTCCTCGCAGTAGACCGACGATTGATAGCATCTAGAGCCAGAACCCTGAGTATGTAGAGGGCGCCATCCCTCATTGCCAGCTGGGGCTCGTGAGTCCACAGAACTTCGTTCGAGTTCAAGTAGGTGAGTCGGAGAAAAATGGTTGCCAGCAGAGATCGTTCAAGTGATGCAGGTACGTCGACGTCGAGAAATTGAAGCCTCAGGTCACTACGTTCAGCCAGTAGCGTGCGTCCCACTCCCATGATCACGCTGGTCAAGGGATCTCTGCCCGAAGTCGCGCCTAAAGTCACCCACAGAATGACACTGGCGTTGCGGAAGATGGTCTGCACGGCTTGGAATCTCGCCTCGGTCATGTCGTTGAAGACCGGACTATCGAGGTCACAAAGGCAGATCACGGCTGCGCCGCTAGGAACCTCAATGCCCTCGAGGTCACGCCTGATGACAGCCCCGGCAGAAGCGAGGACCGCCTGCAACCTGGATCCAAGGTCAGACGACGCACCGCCGACGATCAAGGCCTGGCCAGGTGGCAGGCCTGCTTGCCGCGAAGCGACAGTAAGCGGCTCACGGAGCACCTGAACGGTCTTGTCGATTGTCTGGGACATGAAGACGGAACAAAATGAAGGTGTTGAGCTTGTATCGACCCCTGAAAACCCGGTAGCCCTCAGCAACGCATCCCACTCGTCAAGGTTGACATTAGGTGTCCAGACTCGCCCTTCATCGGCACCCAGGAACCACCCAGGGAGCGTGCTCATGATAAGCTGTATGGGAAAGTAGTCGCGCGTAATCTCTAGCAGCACTAAATATCCGCCAGGTCGAAGCAGGCGGCGACAGTGGCGGAGGGTATCCTTCAGGCTTCGCGTCGCGTGGAGGCAGTTCGAAGCAACAACCATGTCGAACGAGCCCTCGTCAAATCCTTGGTTCACCGGATCCTTTTCGATATCCAGTGTTCGGAACGATAGTTTGCAGGTATGTTGACGGAAATTTGACTTTGCAGGCTCAAAAAAGCCGGCTGAGATGTCTGTATATGTGTATGATGTGTATTGGTCGCCCAGAGCCGACAGCACCATTTGAGTAGCACCGCCCGTTCCAGCTCCAACTTCGAGCAGCTTCATGCGCGGATACCGGTACGCGAGCTGCTTGACTAACTCCCCGAGATCTTGGTTGCCTTCAGCTATCCCGACGCCTTCTACATATAAGCGATCGAGCATGTCGTCCTTCATAAGCACCTGAAGGGCAGGCATCGTTCCACGAGCAATGGCTGGCAAGTTTTTCCCTACAGCGTGTAGTAGATGCATATCGTTGTTTGCTGATGCCAGGTAGCTGGCACTCCATTGCTGCACGTCGTCAAGTGTGTCGGTTGACCACTCTGCTTGAATTTCGGGATGCTTGCCTGCTTCAATCTGGGGGAATAGATGCTCCCTGACCCACTTCATCATGTGACGCCGATGTTTGCCCATCAATGACAGCTCGGAGGGCTTGATCTGGTCTCGGAGCCTCCGCAGGTAGAAAAAGGCCGTGCGCACTAGAAGCTCACGCAGCACTTTACTCTCTGGAGAAAGCTTGGTTTTGAGCCTGGGCTCGATTCCGTAAGCCGCATCCCGGACCCAAGTCTCGTATGCATAACGCCAGCGATCTCCTGCCTGGTTCAGCGCGGTCCAGTGCACTCCACGTATTTGGACTTCGACAGTCGCATCTTTTGCGTTGAAAATGTCTACGTCGCCTGTAAGTGACTTTGCATCTGCCGAAGTCAGTAAAGTATCTGCCATAAGAACACCAGGAGAGGCAGGCGCCATGTTGATACGAACACAGTCAATACCCGTGGGCAGGTATACTGAATGGAGTCGGCCGTCTTCTGGAGATGAAAACCCAGCCAAGTGGCCTTGAATGGCAGTATCGAGGACTGCAGGGTGCAAAGAAGCACGGGTTGAGGTGCCTTCCGGAGGATCTGACACGGTTACCACAGCTTGATTGAGGCGACGGTCCACCGAGTTGGCCTTGAAAGGCTTGGAATAGTTGTAGCCGACTTTGGACAAATATGAGTAAAATTGCTCCATGTGCACAGCGTTCATGGGTAGCAGAGACTTTGTTCGAACAGGCAAGGCTTGGTTCTGGGGCTTCCCGAGCCAAAGCCGCACACGACCACTGAAATGGGCCGTGAGTTCGGTCAAAGGACCATGTAGCTTGGTCAAGTTGACGTCCCCGCTGTAACAGGCCACCTCAGCAGTAAGGTAATTGTCGGACTGGCTTGTAACGCGTACGGTGAAGAGAACTTCAAGACCCGGAGAATCTTCCTGCAAGCCCATAGTACGTACGATCTCAACATCGTGCAGCTCAATAAGATGCAGTGACTGCTGATCGTCGACGAGGCGCACGGCAGCTTCGTACGCCATGGTCAGGTAGGCTGTCGCCGGGAGAAGGATCTCACCCTGGATAGTATGACCGCTCATCCATCGTAGCTCGCTTAGCCTGAAGACCTGGCGCCAATGAACCTCGCGCCTGCCTTGTTCACCCAGCGTGACAGCATGACCAAGAAGCTCGTGACGAGGCTGGTTCTGGGTGCGGAAGATGCGAGATGCCCTCGATTCACGCCAGATAAGGCTATCATGATCCCAGGTGTAAGTCGGCAGGCCCTTGAGAATGACCAGATGCTCTGCACTGGTTTGTGGGAAGGCCCGGTGCACGCCGTCAAAGGTGATCATAGGGCGCAGCGACGGGAAAGACGTCCACACAAGTCCCAAGCTGTCGGCAAAGGCCTCGGCCGCATCCTCTCCACGTTTAAGGATACCATGATACGGGATAGCCACGCCTGTCAACGACTTGATAATCTCGGAGCTTGGTCCCTTGAGGGCCGGGTGCGGTCCGATCTCGAGTGCGAGATCTAAGATGTAAGGTTCTTCAGATACTGCTCTGTTTAGTGCTTGAGAGAACTGCACCGTGTTGGTCAGGTTGTCGACCCAGTACTGTCCCTCCAGTAGCTCGATGCCATGGTCGTCATCGAACGAGCGACTACGACCGTTCGCCCCCCAGACACTTGAGTACCACACGCACTTTCTTGGGCCTTTCAGAGCCTTGACCCCACACTTGCGTAACGAGTCGAGGTAGGGCGCGACGCATGGCTGCATGTGATGAGAATGGTATGCAGTGTCAACCGCCAGTACACGGACAAAGACCTTGTCTCGGTCTAGCCTCTCCTTGGCCTCGTCGACAACATGGGCATCTCCTGCCAGCGTGAAGCTCGTTGGAGAGTTGCTAGCGGCTACCTTTAGTGCCGCACGGAGCTCGTTGCAGAACGCTGATGCCTGTTCCAATCTCATGCCAACAGCCATCATCTTGCCGCGCTTTCCATCAGGCCCCTGGGCCAGCGTAGAATGGAATCCTCTGTAATAAGCGACGCGAATGGCGTCCCGAGCACTCAAGTATCCCGCGGCATAAGCAGCGGCAATTTCTCCAAACGAGTGTCCAATGACGGCAGCAAGTTCGACGCCAGCCACGTGAAGCACGTCCACCAGAGCGACTTGAAGAGCAGTGCAGAGAGGCTGCGAGATGGCGGCCGTGCCAACGCGGGAGGTCTCCTTAGACGCAGCAAGTTCGTCGATCAGGGACCAGTCAGGACGGTCGTGTTCAGGAAGCGAATCGAGGCTGTGCTGCAGCTGGTTCATAGTCGTGCGGAATACGGCCGATGCTGCGTGGAGCTCCCTACCCATGGTGGGCCATTGCGCACCTTGCCCGGTAAAGACACCAAGGACCCGGGGCGGCAGGAGCTCAGGAATGGTTGCGATACGCGAGGTCTTGTTGAGCGCTTCCATGCCTGCTTCAAGCTTGTTGGCAAGTTGTTCTGCAGATGTAGCGGAGAAGGCGGCTCGGAAGGGAAAGTCTGTCCTCCGGAACAGAGTATAGGCAAGTTGGCTGAAATCGGTGTCAGGATGTGCTCGAAGATAGCCAGCTAGTGCTCCAGCACTTGCCGCCAAAGCTGCGCCTGAGTAAGCAGACAGTACAAAGGGCACAGCACCCTGGGAATTTGATGCGTGGCCATTGCTGTTTGGTGCATGTCCGTTCCTCATATGACCATTCATCGCGTGGCCATTTATCGTATGGCCATTCATCTGGATGGGAGAGCCATCCCAGCTCTCAATGATGGCGTGGGCGTTAGTGCCACCGAAGCCAAAACTGTTGACACTGACACGACGCGGGGAATGTTGCCAGACAGTAGGCCAGGGCAATGTCTTGGTCGGAATGCGCAGATTCTTGTAATATGGTCGGATCTTGGGGTTAAGATCGTTGAAGTGAAGGTTCGCCGGAATTTGGCCGTTTTGAACTGCCAACGATGCCTTGAGCACGCCAGCAAGTCCCGCAGTGCCCTCAGTGTGACCAAGAACGGTTTTGATCGAACCAACCAAGAGCTGGCCTTCATTCTGGTCTGAATCGCCAGGGAAAAACGCATTGTGTATGGCTCGCGCCTCGATAGCTAGCGCACGTCAGCATTCCAGTCCAGAAGGCGATCGATCGTGTAGGGTATTCAATTACGGTCACCTGCCGGCGTGTCGGTGCCGTGAGCCTCAAAGTATTGTGGGCGGCCGTGTGCGCTTGTTGCGTCTAATCCACACCTTGCGTATGTGTCTTGGATAAGCTGAGCTTGCGCCTCTCCGCTCGGCATTGTGATACCTACGTCATGGTCAACACTAGGAGCAACAGGAACAGCATGACAGATCAACCTGTCGTCCGGCCGTCCGAATTTACACCGATTTCGCGGATAATGCACTCGATGTGGTCGCCGTCAGCGAGAGCTTGGCTAAGGGTCTTAAGAACGATAGCAGCGAACCCCTCGCCTCGCGTATACCCATCAGCAGAGGAGTCCCACATATAAGATCGCCCATTGGAAGATAGCATGTTTAGCTTGCGTGTCGCACATCAGCTTAAGTGCAACTACCTGGCAACGTGATGGCATGGCATACATTTGAATAAGAGATGAAAGGCTCAGGTCCAAGGATGAGATTCGCTCCTGCTGTAACGGCCATGTCTACTTCTCCGCTTCGAAGCGAAAGAACTGCTTGGTGCAAGGTCACAAGCGACGACGAACAAGCCGTATCGCATGCAAGCGATGGGCCTTTCCAGTCATAAAAGTAAGACACGTGGTTGGCTAGGATTGACATGGAAGTACCAGTTGCATGGTATTGCGGTAGGCTGTCGAGGTCACGCATCGCAACAAACTGGTAATCGAAGCTCATAACCCCCACGAAGACGCCGGTGGACGATCCGCGAAGCTGTGAGATTGAGTAGCCGGCCGATTCAATACCCTCATAAACGGTCTCGAGGAGGCATCGCTGCTGGGGGTCCAGTGTCTCGGCCTCCTTTGGGCTGATATTAAAGAAGTCGCGGTCGAAGACCCGGGGATCATCCTGCAGAAGATAGGCGTACTTTGCATTTGTACTCTGTTGATACAGCAATTAGATTTCTGAGCTCAAATTCGCAGCCCAAAACAGGCGAGGCTGCCTTACTCCATGGTGCTGGCTGTTTTAGTGGTAGAATGCCGTAGTATCAAAACGACTGGGCGGAATCTCTTGCACGATGTCCATAGGATTCTTGAGGAGCCCCCAAAGCTCTGGCGGGGAATTGGCGCCGCCTGGAAAACGACAGGAGCTTCCCACTATCGCGATAGGCTCCTGCGCAACCCTGACGTCGGAAGCCGGGTGGATACCTATACCCATGATGGAGATGATATTCAATTCAATCCGATAAATGGCCTTTTACATAGAAATTGTGAATTAGGAGAAATTCTATGCTTCTGATGCTTGATGCAGAGTACACCACTTTTATGGCCGGTATTCGCCCTGTCAAAGTTCTGCTGCTGCGGGCATACATCTAGAAAGCCGAACCTAGGAAGTACGGGAGCGTTTTCCGAGCCCAGCCGCATCGGAGTTGTAGTGGTTCTATCACTCGGGCAGTCGTCAGTTGCTGCTAGGTCGTTCTTTCAGTGTGGCGCAGGATCATATCCAAGACGGACAAGGAGGCGCTGCAGCCTAGTTCCACAATGCAGTTCTGCTTCAAAAATTTCGGCGCTACGGAATTTCGATTGTTGCAAGTTCTGCTTTTCGCACCGGAGTTGGGGAAATATGGGTCAAGTAGTCCCGGGAGTGCCAGTTTGGGATTTCGGCACCGATGGTTGCCCGAATCCTCCGGTCAGCTTCTGGTGCGCTGCCGAGTGAGCTGAGACATGATGGTAGACTATTAACGCTCTTATCAGGGTTGATAATGGGTCACCAAGGCTCTATAGTAGCATACACACTGCGGGAGTGCGGAGTGAAGAGGTGGCCGCGAAACATAAAACACAGTTCCATAACTCCTTAGTCCTATCTCTCCCGTGGATTCGTCATTTTTCTCTGTACACTTCTTTCGCAGCAGCCACCAGCGAACACACAATTCATATCAAGAATGCAGGCCAGCGCGAGCATGAAAGCTCTTGTCGGCGACGGATCTGACGGTTACCGGCTCGCCGACGATATCAAAATCCCTCTTCCAAAGCCAGGCACGATGCTGTGTCGTGTGTATGCGGTTGCGTTAAGCCCATACGACGCCAAGATGGCAGACTATTCCAACACACGCGACTCAGTGGGCGGCTGTGACTTTGCCGGCACCGTCGTTGAGGTAGGTGAAGGAGTGACGCGGTTCAATGTGGGCGACCGTTTCCTCGCCGTGACCTTTGGACTCAACCCCTCAGACAAGACGGCGGGTGCTTTTGCCGAATACGCTCTGGCCATTGAGGACCTGAGCTACCACGTTCCCGACAGTCTGTCCTTTCCGCAGGCAAGCTCAATGGGGCTTGGGATTGCTACCGCCGGCCTGGCCCTTTTCCAAGCAGCCGGGTTGCAGCTGGCCATGCCGCGTCCTGACTCCGCCTATCAAGACACCAATAAGTTTGTTCTTGTCTCAGGGAGCGCCATGGGGACGGGAACTATGGCAACCCAGCTTTTGAAGATGTAAGTTAAAGATCATATCTGGTCATGGTCCAATATACTCGGCTGCATCTGGAAGATTGATAGTGAAACTACTTCACTCACTTTTTTGTCCATAGCGCCGGCTACACCCCTATCGTCACCTGTTCACCCGCCAACAGTGCCCTGTGCGAATCATACGGCGCTGCAGCTTGCTTCGACTACCATTCGGCGACGTGCGGTGCAGACATCCGCGAGTACACCGCCAACAGCTTGACCTCTGTCTTGGACTGCGTTACTGACGCAACGAATATGAGGATGTGCTGCGAGGCAATTGGCTCTTCTGGCGGCACGTACATTGCGCTTGAGTCCATTACTCCAACCATCAAGTACACGCGGAGGGATGTTCGTGCCGACTGGCTGATGACTTCAACTATTGTGGGAGCCCCGGTAGAGCTTCCTGGTGCGTATGGGCGCCCGAGCACACCGGAGCACAGAAGATTTTGGTCGGAGCTGTTTGCGCTGGTCGAAAAATTGTTACCGGAGGGCAAGATCAGGAACCATCCTCTGGAGATCCGGGAAGGGGGTCTGGCGAGTATTCCTACATATGTGAATGATTTGCGCGTTGGGAATATGCGGGCCAAGAGACAGGTCGTGCCATTGCTTGCTGAGTAGACAGCCTCAAATTGTCTCACACAATCGTGTTTATGCCAATAAGTTCTAAGCAATTTATCATGGAGATTTAGACAGGACTGGTTCCAGGCTTGCGCTGTTGGAAACCCCTCCCTATCTAGCGAACCTATTGAACATAAACTACTTACCTGAGATTTAAGCGCCGTGACTTCTAAGCATCAACCGCGAATGCAAAAGTCAGGCCTTTGAGCCAGCATGTGACTGTTTTAGACAGACCTCTAGACTATAACGGGGAGAAAAGAATTTCCGTCATCAGCATGATCGGCGGACCAAGGTCGCGACTGCAAAGCAACTTGCTGGTGCCATTGAGAGCTCTCCAAGCTCAAGTTGGGCCACTTATCACAATGTCTACAGCACTTGACCGGATAATACCCTTCGGCTTTGACATGTTTAGGACCGAGCACAAGACACAAGATGAAGATCGAGGTCCTTTCGAATTCGGTGCGGAAGAACGTGCATTCCGACATTCCTCTCGCGGTGCCGAAGAACACCCGGGAAACTCTCCTCTTCTAATTTTTGCAATCGGTTTCTGTTGCAATATGGGAATCCCTAAGTGAATTACCTAGGTATTATCACGTTTCATTGCTTCCTGCACAACTGACTCGGTTGAGGTATCTGGATGGCCGACATCCGATCCTGATTAGGTAGGTATCTCCGACACGTCTCCGTATCTGCCGTCGGGAACTTGAATTTGATGTAAGCCCAACGCCGACACATGAGGTCGGAGATCTGGTCGGCCCAGACAAGCTCGATGAGAACATGGAGCTCTGTTTTCTCTGGAGGTATTGCCGTCCTTGGTGGTCCACATGGATTCGGCCACGGACCAACGCGTTGAATACTTGCAGTCTTGCTCGATTGGCAACATTTGTCAATTTTTCCTATTTTCAACAAGACGACAAGACAAGAACAACGAAAAATGGCGCAATCTTCCCGTGAAGACATCGAGTTCAAGGCCCTAAGCGGCGTCACATTGCGTGGCTGGCTGTACCCGGCCGAAAAGCGCGGACCAGGCATCATTCTTTCTGCAGGAGTAGGGAAGCCTTCATGTCTAGAGCCTTGTCAAGGAGGCTGATAGCCTGATAACGAGCTATACAGTTCAATATGCCGAAGGACGTAGTCGTGCCCGACATTGCCGAGTGGTATCGCAAGCGTGGCTTCACGGCACTCATATTTGACACGTACGGTATCGGCGCCAGTGATGGTGAGCCCAGGTGTGATGTGAGTCTTTTTGGCTTCTGAGTGTTGAGCCTTACCATGTCGGCACCAGCTGACCACCGAGTGGCACCGCAGACTGACGCTCAGAGGCGGATTGAGGACTTTATCGACTCTGTCACGTGGCTTTCCCAGAACCCTCTGGTTGACCCAGAAAAGATCGTACTCTGGGGTCTCTGTTTTGACGGCAATATGAATCTTGCAACGGCAGCCACAGACCGGCGCATCGCTGCCGTTGTCGCGCTGGCGCCCATGGATCGACGTGACCGGCGACTCCGGCCGCCACGAGGCCATCCTCGAGCTCGCCCTAGCAGATCGCGCCAGCCAGCTCGCCGGCGAGGAACCCATGTACCTGCCCATGGTCGACGAGGATGGTTACACACCGCTCGGCCAGTTTTTGGGCCCCTTCTTCACCACCATGCAGGACATGAACCTGCCCGTCGTGAACCGCGTCACTGTCCAGAGCTACATGCGGCTCATTGGCTGAAGCATCATGCACCTCCTGCCCAAGATCAGGCCCACGCCCATCATAATGGTAACGCCCGAGCTGGATCAAGTGTTCCCTGCGTCGAAACAAAAGGCAGCATTTGACATGTTGGGGGAGCCTAAGGAGCATTACGTTATTGCTGGGAAGAGTCACTTTGACTGGATGTTTGGGGACATGGATGGCGTTTTTAACAAGCAGCTCGACTTTTTGAAGAAGCACTTGAAGCTTTGAGAGATACATCTGCGATTCGCGTCGATCTTCTCGCTAAATATCAAGTGTTTCCTCCATGCGAATGCATAGCCTCTGAGTAACCTGTCCAAGTCTGAAGTATTCACCGGGTATTATCCTAAGCATATCCTGAGCCAGGTCGAGGACAACATGACGCGTTACACCTCGCTGACTAAAGTAACTGATGGTATGCCCGTAGCAACGTTCTTGCATATTTCTGGAGTCCTTTTACGTTGGTTTGACAAATAGATTTCCTTGCCAGAATAGAAATCTACGGTATGCAACGCGTTTGAAGCTGCTGTTTTGTTCCTCGGTATCGAGCTAGAATGTCAGCTCATGGGGTGGAGAAGTGTGATGCCAGTGACTCGACCATCCGTCCCTCAACCAGCAGCGTTCCGGCTTTCTGTTCGGAGGCTTCGGCCCAGATGGTCAGTCAGGTGCTTGGCGAGTGGTACGGTCATGATGAACTGGGGGCAGAGGATGTCCTATCGTCGTGCAAGGCTTGCTCCTGCTGCTTGCTCTCTTGGGCCATTGGCTCTGGGAACCCGCTGTATCAGCGTTATTTCCTTCGAGGAAATGACATTGAGCGTGGAGGAAGAAGCCGTTAGAGCGATGAAGTAGCTGTTCGTCTGCGTACAAGCAAATTTGGAGGCCTAGATTCTTATGGTTCAACTTCGGCTTGTTCACTACCTGAGCTTCTAATCAGAGACTCGACCGAAAGCTGAGTCAGAAAGCAGACAACATCAGTAATTCCGTTTCTGTCATGATGCACCCAATCAAATTCATTTCGGTCCAGTCGGTCTGAATCATCGCTTTAGATGTCGTCGGTGGCATCGGTGGTGTTATTCTGCGGCAAGAGCTATTCGCGTCACGTGACAGCCTGTCTCCCTGACTGGCACTATACTCCTAGAGGCAGGGCTCAATGAATCAAGTCCGACATTAAACTTGATGCCTCCAATGCAACGCTATCTTGTTAAAGGCTTGTCTTTCCCTACCAGAGATCTTACCTTGGTCACAGCAGTCTTGTATCCAAATCAGTGCATACCTACATAGGCATACTCCAATACTTGAGTCTACAGGGTCTCCCAGGCTATCTGGTTCACTGTTTTGCATACAAGCTGAACCTGGCCCATTTGCTCAACCGCAATTACAGCTTCCATTTTCCTGGAGGTAAATACAAAGCTTTGACATTGTGGTGGTAGCGGCACCCGATCTGACATATGTCATCAAGCAGCCTAAGCTGTCAGTGTAGAATCCGAAACCTCGGCGCCATGAAGAATCGCGATCACTGATTGAGAACTCGTAATCGACACGCATTGTGAGTCTGCTGACCGGACCGAAACAGCCCGCTCTTTTCGGAGAAAAGTTCGTTCACCGAATCCGATCCGAACATACAGGACGCCATGTTCGGCAGACAGATTGATTGTGACTAGTAGCTAGCGTACACATCCAGATCACCAGCAGCAAAATTGAATGGGCCAGTAGATGTCGGGTAAGATAAGATTCACGAGTAGTGCGGTTCAACCAATCCCCTCTCAGCCCAAACAAGTGTTGCCTTATTTATATTGTGTGCATTTTTCCCGCCCTATTTCAATGGTTTCGTCCAAAATCTTCAATGGTTATCCAAGGATGCAAACATATCTTTCATTCTAGTAGGTAATGTACAAACGGCTCTCATCCTGAGTATCTCAACACTGGGCAACACGATCACACTCCTTGAAGTTGTGACATCATCGTGGTTGGGGAACGGAAAGATGTCGAGTTTCGAACCTTTGATGGCTTGACTCTGCGCGGCTGGCTATTCACAGACCCAAAGGGTGGACCTGCGGTGATTGTTAACGGTACAGTGAGACAACCCAAACGAACATCTCGTCCAACGAGACCCGCTAATAAGACGTTCCAAACTCGTGCTTACCTGAGACCATTCTTTCCACTAGATCAATGGCCCCAAAGAGATCGTTGCGGCTGATATAGCGGCTTGGTTCGGACGTAATGGCGTCACAACTCTTGTCTACGATGCCCGCACGCTGGGCCAGAGCGACGGCCTGCCTCGAAACGATCTGGACCCGCAGAAGATGGCCGAGGACAACCACGGTGCTGTTACCGTAAGTGTCTACCCTTTTCCCCCCCGCCTTCGTTTGGTACTCCAGTAATACATGCTCATCAATGGGGAATAGTTCCTGCAGGATGGAGGTTGGGTCGACCCAAACCGCATAGCTATATGGGGCTTTTTTCACAGCTCCGGGATCGCGCTTGAGGCCGCAGCTCTCAACAAGCGCGTCGCGGCCGTCATAGTGTAGGGTCTGATGCCCGACTGGAGCCTCCACCCAGCCGACCAGCCGGCCATCGCCGCGCGGGCAGTTGAGGATCGGGCAAACCAGCTCCGCGGCAGCTCGCCCGACTACATACCCCTCCTCAATGACAAGGGCGAGCATCTGAAGCTCTTCAAATGCTTGGTCGAGCTCACGCTCGAGCAAAAGGCCGGCCTGCCGGCCTGGGTCCACGCCGCCAAGAAGCACGTCCCGACCTTCAGTGACCGCTTGACCGTCCAGAGCCTCTACCGTCACGCCAAGTGGAAGCCCTTGCATATCTTTGACTCCGTCAGTCCTACCCCTGTTATGATAGTAACGCCCGAAAACGATGAGTTCGTGCCACCTGAGTTCCAGCGGAGCGTCTTTGATAGCCTGCAATCGGAACACAAGAGGTTCGAAATTGTGAAGGGTAGGGGGCATTTGAACTTCTTGGAGAACGTGAACTATGATGAGCTTTTGAGTGGGCAACTGGCGTTTCTCAAGGATATCATGAAATTTTAAAATGCAGTGCCTCTTCTAGCGTGGTTCAAGGGCTTACACAGTTATATCCCTCATAACTTCGCCTTTGGTGTCACTCATTGAGTTTTTGTGAATTGTTAGGAACGCATAGCGGGAGTCATTACACTTGTGGGAATGACTGAAGCTCCTGAGAACCCTGGAAGATTCGGAGCAATTATTGAACTCCAGTAGGAGATCCTGCTCCGAAGTCCAGCCTAAAGTTCGCTCTGCAGAATGTGATCAAAGAATCATCGAACCTTCCTTTGATATTTGAAAAAAATAATATTGAAAGATCTACAGTGCTCCTGCTGGCTGGTTCACACTTTCACAGCCTCCCGATGCTGCTTGCTGTTCTTATCGGCCGGTCCTTCAAGCTCTTCGGATTGTGGAACTGTGCACTGACATAGGTACGGATCCGACCTATCGCAATAGGCTTTATCAACCTTGAGATTTCAGTAGCACGTGTCTAATTTATTATTCCACTGTCCCATTCCATCTGCAGCCACAAGTCGACCCATCCATGTTCGCTTATTCTGAATATGGCGGTGAACCTGAGCCTCTTACCAAGGGTATACGGTAGGTAAGAAACTTTGGGAGGGCCTCGACGACTACAGGATTGTAGGGTCCAATCTGTCCTTCCTCGAGCTGGAAGGCATCCAGAAGTGTCCCCAATGTGACGGCGATCTGGACCGCTTTCGGATTGGCATGATTGCGAACGTTCTCAGGAATCCCATCCCAGATCTCCTGCCAAAATCCTCTCTCCGCGTCCTCAAATTCGGGTGGCATGTGAAACTTCTTCTCGGAAAACTCGCCAGCAAGTGTGTGAATGCGGCAAAAACCCATACCGAAGGGAAGAGGGGTCGACAGTTCCCAATCAACGATGCCAGAAACTTTATAGTCATCATCAACCATGATATTGACATCGTTTAGGTCGAAGTGAGCGACAAAAAGTGGTAGATTTTTGAGTTGGTCTAATTGGCCGATCAAATCTTTCGCTATGACGTGAAACTGACGAATCTGGGGGTTCTCAGAGGCTAGTAGTAGCTCTAGATGCCGGTACAGCTTGCTGTTGACAACCAACTCACTACTGCCATCGATATAGCCTTTTGATAAAATGCGGCCCAGTGATCGAACGGTGGTAATCCTAGTTTGTGAGGCTCCCCCTCTTGCGCCATCAAGCCATGTTTTCCCTGGTATACACGTCATCCAGTAAACCCATATGCCCTCAGACTCTAGCTCTTGATCCTGAATTGCATCGACGTCGGGGACGGCCGCGCCAAGCACTCCCCGGGCAACCTGGAAGGGCTCGAGGTCGAGGGGTTCGGGGCGGAATTGTATAACGACGTCCTCGCCATTCTGCAGCGTTACGATCACCGTCCTACTGAAAAACCCTTGTGGTCGGGGTCCTCGAGCTTTCTTGGCGGGGATGCCTGAGCGCAAGTGAGCCAGTCGCCGCGCATGTGTGGTCTGCTTCGATGGCGTATTCAAACACTTCGGAAGGTCAGCATCAGAAGTAATTGCAATAGTCATAATGTCTCCGACATGAGGCACAAGCAAAGTAATAAGAAAGGTTATACGTTAGAATTAAATGGAAGAACGCAGCCGTGATGAAAGCGGTGGATTCGACGGTTGAGATTGGGGCCTAACAGGGGTATAACGCTAGCAGGGGTCCTCCGCTGATCACGCCGGCGCTTCACCTTGTCTCCGGCGTAATTCTGTAGGAGAGATTTGGAAAATGTCACTGCAATTTGTATGTGGCTGCACTGTCACAACAGAAAACCTCATTTCAATGGATCTGGGCAATACGGGTGCTCTATCTGTGCGGAGCTCAAGTACTTGAACAGCTTTCAGAGGAAAGACGAGTACGCCTAGTACAATCAGACAGGAAATATGCCGCGCCGCAACGTCACAGCCTGGAGCAGCAGCTGCTTGTCCAATCATAGGGACAGACATGCGTCGAGGGAGTGGAGAACAGGCATTGGAACTTTGGCAGGGCGCTGCTCACTATTTTAGAAGGGCATACTTGAGTCGAACTACGTACGCCGCAATTTCGCAGTCTCCTGTGGCAGCACCTCATCCAATCATGCTATTTGATTCACTACGCTGCAATATTGTAGCCTGGAGTAGCAGCAGCTCGTCCAATCATGCGTCCGAACAACCATCAAAAGAGCGGGGAACGGAAAATTGAACTTGAGTCGACGCTGCCTACTAATTTAGAAGATCATACTTGACTCAAGCCCGACACCCATGCCGCAATAATGCAGTCTGGAGTAGCAGCGGTTTACCCAATTAGGCACCTGAATCTACGTCGAGACAGCATGCTGTTGGTGCTGTGCCGACCAAGCTACGCCCCATTCCCCATCCACGACTCCATAGAGAAATTGGCCAAGGGACTCGACGGGCGGCGCATGTCCACTGACTCGTGATCTAGTACGGGCCCTTCAGGATCTGGAGGCGACGCGTACGGGCTGGACTGATCTTGAGGGTAATGTCCTAATTGATGGGTCAGATGACGTGGATAGGCAGCATCATAGTGGTGCCCAAGGCTGAACGGCAACAAATAATATTTAAACGCTCCTACGTTCATGTTGATGGTATTGTATCTTCACATACATCATCACTATCATTCTAACGATTACTTTATCTCCAAAGAATAAATACCAAGACCGCACTGTTCCCTTTCAACATGAGTTTGAACGTCAACATTCTCAACAACGTCAACCTTGACGAGAGCCCTCTGCCTGCCTCATCCTACAATGAACTACCACATATTGACGACATGAAGGACACTGCGTCCAAATACGCAAGGGCCCATGCTCAACTGCTTGGACTCATCGCCTGTCACGACCTTGCTCAGCATTTCTCAATCCATCTCATCCACAAGCATTTCGATATTCCCGAAGAACGGGTTATGGTTTACGAAGCAGTACGTGGGCCAAATTACCCCGACTTCGTTTTGTGCAGCCCCCGCAAACCGGCGAGTGTTGTGAACCTCCGTGGTCTGTACTTCCGCGCAATTTCAGGAGGCAAGATGGTCGCGTACGAATACACCACGGAGTTGGGTGAAGATATGAGCAAACACGCAGACTTTGTCGCCGAGTTCGCGCAGACTGTTTTGACTCTAGGCGTCCAGGACGTGTTTGCCCTAACAGCCAAAAGTTTTCACCGTGGGGTTCTCACCGAATTCGAGATGTCAGATATCATCTCCACGATCCTTGTCAGCAACCCTACCTGGCTAGCCTCAGCAGATTCCGAGACATCCACATCCACCGACTGGATTGCAACACCAGACTACGCTGCATATGCCAATGCCACTGATGACAACGTTCCCGGCATCATTTCCCTAAAATGTACCAGTACGAGGTCGGAAAATCACTACAACGTTACATGTAGCCGAACCAGGAATGGCGCCCATTACCAGCAGAAACCTGCCATGTCTGATGGTGAGCTTCTACTCGACGGAAAGCCTCTGCCTAAACACTCGGAAGCATTTGCTGTGATATCTCGCGCTAGAGCTTTAGTTACTGATGGAGAGGTGAAAGACAATCAATAGTGGGACAATGAGTTCTACAATCTAAGCAGCGCTGGGGACAGTGAGCTAGGGGGGCTGGTTAGCATCGAGATCTTCGGGACACTCATTTTTGTTTGGATTTTGATGATAATTTATCTGCAATTCGACTCCTTGCGCTATTCGAAAGATCTCATTCAAATTCCGTCTTTGCCTGTCTTATTAGAAAACGAATATGCACCCTGAATTTGCTAAATTAGAGGCTTGTACGGTTGATCTGGAGCATTCAGCTCGGCCTACTCAGCCGCGCACGACCACTGGTGTCGAGACCTAAGTCTGCTTACAGACGCGAAGCTACGTGTGTCACTGCACCAGTAATGCAGTCAAACTCAAGCATCAATATCGGAGAGTTTGGATGCTGACTACATAGTTACGTCGACTCGATGTTCAATACTTAATTCATCAAATGGCTAATGAGTGCTGGTTTGCAGGTGGTATATAGCTCGCCAAGGAGATCGGGTATGATGCAACTCGTCTATAAAGGGTCTTCGAAACGGTCCCCTGCTGTACTAGGCAAAAAGTCCCCAACGATGTCCCCTTATCTGAATGTTCATGGTTCAGGATACTCCTCGGACTGACAATACCCATCCCAGGGGGTGTGGCCCCAGGGAAGTAACCGTCCTAGAGTATCTGTCAGCTTAGGCTCTTTAGTTGAAAAAAGTTGAAGGACAAGTGTAACCCAGGGTCTCAGGAATGCAACCCAGCAGGCAGAGGCTCGGAGCTGCGCAAGTTAAACGGCCAGAATTAGGCCCGGGGTCGGACTCAAGGTCAAATGCTGGCATGATACGGTCTTGCGGGCTTCAACTGACTTCAGGAGTTCTCGGGCTTGTTCACGAAACGCCTTGTCGGAATTTATGATGGCATCTGGACGATTTGCTTGTGGTACTGGCATTCAGACGCTCATTCCATATGTTAACAAGAATGAACACGTTCAGAAACACGGCCGAAAGAGAAGACCTCAGCCGGGGATGACAAAAGAGATGCCGGCGTCCTTTGAGTAATTAGGTCAAAAAGGGCCCCCATCGAAGATTCTCAAGTTGATATCTTTAAGAAAGACAGTCAGCTAAATCAATGGCTATATGTTTAACGCGGTCAATTCGCATCTCAAATTTGAGTCCATAATATGTGTAGACGTTTTGACGCCACATTATTACTGACTTCTCTGATGGCCCCGCGTTATTTGGTGGGACCGTGGGACTTGGCATCGCAGCAAGAGAAGCAGAGTATGAAATCTGGTGTCCATGTAGACAACAAAAACTTCACACATGAATATGAATCTTATAGGGAGACCCTTGAATTGAACATGATCAATGGATAATGTACCAATTAATAATTATGGCGTAGGACAGGCTAAGGTGAGTTGTGCACATCTGATGAACCCTATCCAAGTTAGACTTCCCGGAAACTCCGCGGACATTCCGCTACTGTCCAAATCAGCCAGCCCGCGGATTTATCATCGAGCTCGCACCCCCGTGCAATTTCCATGGAGTTTCCGCTCTTGCAATGCCCAAGGAGTCGCAGAAACAGGTCGCGCCTCGTCAGAGGCCGGTTTCCTGCCGCTTCTGCAGAACCCGAAAACTGCGATGCAGCCGAGAAGCACCCTGCTCCAATTGCGTCTCTCGAGGGATTCGTTGCGAACTGGAAGATCCGATTAGAGACTCGGGAAGTGGCGTAACAGCACCCGCCCCCGACATCAATGGGCGTCTGCATAGACTCGAACGGCTCATGACCCAGAGACTGGAGTCAGGAGAGGACTTAAAGGAATCCCCCGAAAGGCAAAACTTGGCTGGTCTGGAACTTCAAACACCCTTGGCGCGTCCTCTTGTTCCGTCGTCTCAAATCGAGGGTGTGAATAGTGATGTAGCTTGGCTTGAAAGTATCTACACGTGTCAGGGATTTCCAGTGAGTCCACTGATGGTAGGAAATCATGGTCTTTCACTAACGAATAGGAGCCGGGCAAGGTACCGTTCAACAAATTTGTATTTGGGACATGTCCGATTGGACAGATATCAGGAACACGGTCTTACATTTGTCAACATGATTCTTCTTCCACAACAAGTCGTGAACCAGTAAGGTGCATCTGGCTTCCACAGCACGCGGAGGCTCGAATACTTTTGGATAAATTTCTTCATGTCATTATCCATTTTCCCTCTGTGTTCCATGTCCCATCACTCCCTTCTGTCGTTGAGGACGTTTACACGAGCTTGAACCAACAAAGCCCAGTCAAGCCCGGTCATGTAATTCTGCTTCTGAGCATATTCGCAGGTGCTACTCATGCCTGGGTGCGGGGCGATGGCGAGCGATGCCTGTTTTCTACTCCCACAGAAGCCAATGAACAAGCAGCCCTGTGGGTCAAAGCGACAGAAGATATCCTTGAAGCTACTCTTCGATCAGGAAACCCGTCGATCGAAAGTATACAAGGCATGTTGATTAACGCGTTCGTCCTGAGTAACATTGAGGGATTTACTCTGAGGTGCCGATCCTTATTCTCCACGGCTTTCATGATAGCCCGAGACCTGGGACTTCATCGTATTGACCATCCGTCCAATATCAGTTCGGCAAACACGGCTCAAGCAGAAATTGGACGGAGAGTTTGGTGGTACCTTTGTGCTTCTGATTGGCAAGTTTCAAACCCCCTAAAAGCAACGATGGCGCTTATGTGTGGTCTAGGTCGATTGCTGCGAAATTCCATGGCATGGTGGAGAGCACCTACTCTTGCCATCCACGTCAAATGATAACTAAAAAGCCTCTTAACCTCAATGATGACGAAGTTTTTGATGGCATGAGCCGTGTTGAACGGTCATTATCTCAGCCGACTGCAGTTTCATACTCCTTGCAGAGAATACGTATGGCAGAAGTTTGTCGCAACATAGTCGATCGCACTCCTC
This sequence comes from Bathelium albidoporum, assembly GCA_021031095.1. Taxonomy (NCBI): domain Eukaryota; kingdom Fungi; phylum Ascomycota; class Dothideomycetes; order Trypetheliales; family Trypetheliaceae; genus Bathelium; species Bathelium albidoporum. Next base: position 52,797 of record JAGFVP010000062.1, read on the forward strand.
TTGCAATGGCACTCTCTAGTGGCCCCAGCCACGATGATATCATGGACAACGATACTGAGCTACAGATGCTTATCAATGACGTCCCATCCTTCTTCTGCATGTCCAAAACTGAGTTGACGCAGACCTATGGGCTCAGTCAAGCACAAGCAGGAGACATCGCTTACCAGGGGCACACAGTTTTTTTCCTGCTCTACGCGCAACGGTGCAAGCTTCACCTTCCGTACTTTACTCGTGGGTATGCAGAAAGCGCGTACGCTGTTTCTCGAGAAATATGTGTCAAATCTGCCCGTCTCGCGGTTCAGACTGAATCAAAGTTGGAGAACTCAGGCCTCTGTACTGCTCTCCGATTCAAATTTGCCGGGCTCTTGGTAGGCGTCTTCATGGCAACCATCGTGCTTCTTATGGATCTGTGTATCAACAAATCGTCTTCGCAACACGAAAAGCAGCAAGCAGAAGTTGCCGAAGCCCTGCGCATTCTTGAAGATGCAAGGAATGACTCTGAGACTACTGCTACATTTGTGGATTCGTTGATGCATGTTCTTCAAAAATATAAGGTAGCCCCCCCAAAGCGTACTTCCACGTTGCAAACGCAGATGAGTGTTGAAGCAGAAGCTTCTCATACGGGACTTTCACATACGTATGGTGAATCAACGGCAGCACCATTTCACGGAGCTTCCTCCTATGTACTCGATAGCTATGACAGCAACTCAACCAACATGGCGACTGATGGTTCACTGAATGGAGAGGGCTTTTCGTACTTCAACGAATTAGCTCAGAGCTTGGAGCAGGGGATAGATGTTGGAAGCTTTGACTGGAACAATCTGTTTTCGGATTTGGAATCCTCCTTTATCTCAGGCAACATTTGAACTGCTGAATAGGACAGTCAGAGACCAATCCAATAGTCGGCAGAACTCGTGTTCAAACCCACTGGACTTCGTGAAGCCAAACAGACACTCGAGGATTCTTTGTAATGGCCCCAAGGATAACACACGTTAGGGGGTGACAAAATAATGTTGGCACTCCTAAACCGATAAGTGGCGGTAGAGACGTCCATCCAGAACTCCGGACTTGAGCATACATAAAACTTTATCAAGTCAAATTTTCGAAATTACTATCTGTAGTCTTGATGGGAAAAATTGCGACGAAGACCCACACTCGTGGTCTCTTAGCGCGATACATCCTCTAACCCTCACTAATGGCTGGCGCTTCGCGCACCAAGTACCCTTGGGTATCAATGGCCTAGCTTCAACTTACGGGATCCCTTAGCTCGTGCTTTCAACATTTCATCTGAAAGATCCGCGTGGTTCCAAAGACACTGGCTGCTGCCTAAAGTTTCCGACTGGATCCTTCCCTAAAGGTTCTAGATGAATTTCCAACCACATGTTTGTACAGCGACGCGATTGGTTCTCCAATCATATTTTCTCGGCATTACTCCGCTACTTTGCATCGCTTTCATGACCTGACGACTCACTAGGTTCATTGTTGCGAAAAGCCTGGTTTGCGAGTATGAGTCACTGCTCATAGGTGGAGGGTCCCTTGCCTGGAAAATAGGCGCGATCAGTCTAACGGAATACCTGACTTTCGCTGCAGGATTGTCTTGTTCCTGAACTCGTATAAGTCCGTACTTTCAGACACTCTCGTTTCGTCCTTGAGCCGCTCAAGTCAGCTCCTTTTCAGCGCAGTTCACCATGGGCCAACTCTGGCGAGTCCACAATATCGATAAGATGGAACTCGCAGAACGAGGTGCAGGAGACAAGTGAGTTATCATACACCCATAAATATGATGTCCGGTCCTGTTCTGACAGAAAGTGATCCAGACTGTGGGAAATAGTCGACACGATGGGTCAGCAAATCCTGGGTTTTCTGGTCAGGATCAAAAAGGTTCCGATGAAAGAATGACAGAAGAGCGTAGTAGGAATCGCAAGGTAAGCTGCAGCCCACGCGGATATTGACAGTGCTGCCTCTTGACACTTCACCGATCCAGCCAATCGAATTTCCTTTTTAGGATCCCAGTCGAACTTCTGTTGCAAGTTCTCGACTTGCTTAATCCGTTGGATCTTATCTGTTTGCATCTGACATGCAAGCAACTGTATGTCGACCTTCATCAGCGGGTTTGGACACTCATGGAAGATGAATATGGGCACTGGGCTGGTGATCGAATCTTGGTTTACGGTGAATACGCCAAAACACTTCCAAAAGAACTGAAGGGGGATCCAAAAGCAGAGTCTATCTTGGCTGGTAGCGATTGTGATAGCGATGATGATGGCGATGATGATGGCGATGATGATGGCGATGATGGGATTCAATCTCCTGGGATGCCTGAAGCAGGCCCAGAAGCAGATGGTATGTCCTACACGATGCTCCGCGAGTGTAAGAACCGGCTAAAGATCCCAACACGCGATAGCACATGAGGAAAGCCCCACCTCGTATAGTTTTCCAAACTTCTCGCTCAGAAAAGCAATGCCGTGGAGACTTCATGGTATCCCTGTTCATCATAGACCCCGCTGGCAAGGGTGGGATGGTGAAACTCGGCCGTATAGGCTTGGCAAAAGGTCAACAACCCTTTTCCCTCCTGATAAGACCTGGGTACTACGCAACTTGACAGAAAAGAAATATGTGCGTTTGGATGCTGTGTCTGCGCCATCTGAACGTGGCATCGGTCACCCGCCCTTTATGAGGGGACTGGGTGAGCTGCTGCTCTATATGGCACACTGGACAGACGATTCATCGGGCGTGCTTGGCAAATCATTGCATGGAGAATGGGCTGGTCATCGCTTCGACGTGACATATCTGGATGAAACCGACACAAGAGATAATGAGCGCTGGACAGACGTTAGCCAGGACTATACCTGGATCGCCGAAGAGATGGAATATATCCATCAGCGTACTTTAAGACGATAAAGCCGTGCATGCCTCAGTGCTTTAGCCTACTAGCATAGGCCCGTGGAATTGTAGTCTGAAGGGTTTGCATTATGGAACCACCACCGTCGATTCTGATAGATCCAGGAAGCAGCAAAACCAGCAGTAAATAGTATCAGGCTGGGGAGACAGCTGTGCATCTATATACAAGCAGCTTTGTAGTCCAGATTTCGCTGATTGGGTTTCTTCTTCGTCTTTAATATGACTGATACCGTGCCAATTTGTGTACCCAGCGGCGCTCATCTTTCACTGCAGCAGATACGGACTTAGGTCAGAAGTTGACACGAGAGAACCGACTCTTCCGAATCCTTTCGCCAAACTTGCAGAAAATGAACGGTACTGGCATAAATGCGACAGCAATGAATCCTAGCACGGATGTACCCCATCCCAGACCAAGTGCATTGTACATGCTGTTGCCCGCCAGCGGAAGCAGCGCTCCAAGAAGGGAGCGAAAGACGGTCGCCGCTGCGGATGCAGAAGCGGCATATGCAGTGTATGCATCAACGAGATAGGTCAAGGCCGGCATCTTGATGAATTAGCCACATTGTTCCAAAGTCAACGGCCGGTCGACTCACAGTGATGACAAACATGCCACTACCCACGAACGCAGTGCCAATAATGGGAACTATCCAGTGCACCCTCTTGTCTGCTGACCAACCGTACATGAATAGCCCAATCGGCACCAGAAACGCACCAAGGAACATGGCGGGGAGCCGATACTCTGGCTTCGGCTTTCCGCCGTTGCGTTTGCTCAAAGACTTCACCAGACGGTCAGAAACTGCAGCACAGAAGACTAGTCCAAAGAAGGACCCAATTCCGACTCCCAAATATGTCAATCCGACACTGCCATTCGAGAAGCCATATTGACCTTGAAAGACACGAGGAAAGGTTGTGAACATGAGGTATAAGTAAGAGTAGATTGTTGCGGTGTAGAGCGACAGGGAAAAAACGATTGGAGATAGAAAGAGGATTTTGACAGGACGGAAAATAGAAGTCATGAACAGCTCCTTTGGCGTCCTGCCCGTATCGAGCGCGGAGCGAAGGTTCGGGTTTCCGGTTTCTTTTCGCAGTCTCTTCGTCTTTCGGTCCAAGATCACAATGGCATAGGATTCGCGCATGAATAGCACATTCGCCAAGAACACTGCACCAGCCTAAATCATGTATGTTAGCCTTGGTATTTTCCTTTTTTGGACCGCTTACAACTTACTAGGATAGAGATCAGCCAAAAAATCCATCGCCAGCCCTTGGCCTGCGCTAAGTATCCCCCCGCTACCTAATTGTCAGCCAAGCTTTGGCTGTCAACATGCGGAACAAACTTGCCCAAAGGCCCAAAGGTAGGTCCGACCAACGGACCCATGATATATCCCGCCATGGCCAATCCTCTCTTCTCCAATGGAACCATATCCGCAATCGTTCCCGCCCCAAGCGTGATTGGGCAACTCGCAGCAACTCCAGCGAGCAGCCGGAACACGATCAGAGCGCTCAAGTTGTTGGCCAGTGCACAGGCAATGCTGAAAATCAGAAAGATGAAGTTGCAGACGTTGTAGATGATTGCGCGGCCGTAGAGCTCGGACATTGGAGCAAGGACGAGCGGACCAAAGGTGTACCCGAGGAGGTAGATCGAAGTCACGAACGCACCCAGAGTCTCATTGGTGGAATGAAACGTCTTCATGACATCCGCGGTGGCCGGCGAGATGATCGTGGATGCGAGCGGGCTGTTCTCAGTCAATGAAAGGATAGCAAATGTGAAAGCATCTTTACATACGAGAGCAGAGTAATGAGTGACACAAGACCAATAGCAGTAATCTTCTTTCTTGTGGACCAGTTCATAGGATTCTCTGCATCATCTGGCCCGTCCCAGTCTACGGTATTTGCGTCTTTCGGCGTCTCGTCTGTAGCAGTAGTCGAGTCATCGTAATCATGGACAGAACGCTTCTCGATATCCTCTTGAGTTGCATGACCTTCCAGCTTGGTCTCATCGTTCAAAGATGTTGCAATGGGGTTCGTGCTGAGTCTTTTGGCAGTCGCCATGGTGGTTGATTAAACTTAAATTGCGAAATGCTGTCTGACGGGACCACGAATAACCAAAAAGATGGAATCTAAGAAAGACTTTACAGATACTCATACTTGCAGAACTTGCAGAACTAAGTTATAAGTCTGCAAGCACTGCAAGGCAAATGAATGGCTCCTGAGGATTCACCACGGTAGGCCCGCGGAAAGTCCGCGGCTATTCCGCGCAGGAGTCAGCGAAGCTCAGCAAAAGGCGCCTGTTGGTCGATGCGTGGAAAATACAACCACCAACTGAAGCATTCGTTCCAGTGCGGATTGACCGTATTGGCCAAGTCCACGGAACGTCCATGGAACGTCCATGGGTAATGTCAAGTTATTTGCCAGTGTCTAGGTGGTTGGCCAATGCAAGGTACGCCTCAACTAAATTGAGAAATTTTCAATTCCGAGAGGGTCGATGTTATTATCGCAATCTTGATGAGGAACTTAGGACTTGGGTTTCGAGTTCTTCCGCGTTATGAATTGATCGTGATATTTCTCGTTGCGCCTCCCGGTGGGTATGAACGGCACGTGCTGGCATCCTGCACTGTTTTTGCAGTGCAAGTTAGCAATTGTGCGCCGGTCAAGTGTCCAGACATCACTGCTATACCAAAGCACTGATTCGAAAAGCACCCTGATTGCACTCCCATTAAGCTGATGTAGTAATGTACAAGCATCGTGTTCCTCAACCTAATCCGCATACAGCCATAAACCCATGCCTCGCCATTCGCCACTTCCAGCTATCCTCAACCCTCCCGAATCAGCCAGAAGGCCACTGAGCTCAGGTTACCGCCGAAGCCCTTCCCTAGCCCACTTTTTTCCCCTTCACTCAAAATTATCGCTCCGATCCACCCACACCTCCTCCAGCTCCGCAAAATTCCTAAAGTGCACCGGCCGGTGGCCCTCATCATAGAACCGCTTGGGCGTATCCAATCCCACCTCGACACTGTCCCCGCCGCCGCCCTCGCGCGCAAAGGTCCCAAACGCGCTGCCCAGCCACGCGTAGTTCCAGCGGCCGTCGTCGACGGGCGTGAGGAAGAAGCCGCGGATGCGGTCCGACAGGAGGAGCTGCGCCTTCTGGGAGCAGACGGCCGGGTGGAAGCCGGGCGGGTCGGCGGCGGTGGCGGCGTCGCGGTTGGCGGTGCCCCACTCGTAGCCCTTGGTCGTGAGGCCGAAGGCGGCGAGCGAGACGGAGCCCGGGGTGAAGGAGACGGTCATGGTCACGGTCTGCTTCTTCCAGGACGGGTTGCGCTCCATGAGCTTGGCGTGCTGGGTGACGTCTGGGGCGCCGAGCGCGGTGGGTTCGGAGCCGGCGAGCGTGTGGATCCAGCCCAGGGGCTCGAGCTCGCGCAGGAACTCGTTGTTGTTGGTGCTGGTCGGGAGCTGGTGCGGCAGAGAGACGGAAGTGGTGGAGCCGAGTTGGGGGACCATGACAATGCATCTGACTTCTTTGATTTGCGGTGCATCTTTGGGACTGGAGCCGTAAAGGTAGCCAGCGACTTGGACACGAAGATCGGCGATGGTGACAAAGCGGCGGAGGATGTTCTTGGGCATAATGTAGGTAAAGCTATCGTCACTCTCGTTGAGGTCCTCAGATGAGATGTAGATGTTGTTTGCGCGAGTACGGAGATTTGAGGTTGCAAGAGCGCGAGATCGCCACTCCGTCTTAGATGCAAATGTCTGTTGTTCGAACTGAGAGGTCGTGGTGACAATAATGTCTTCACCGTGGACATTCTGCGTCTTCGTCGTGACAGCCGTGAGCTGCTTCTGCTCTTGTTGCTGCTTTTCGATTTCTGCAGCCTGTTGCCGCTGCATCGATGGCGCGGAAATTTCCATGCCGAGGATGATGTCGCGAACTTCAGACTGTGTAAGGGAGCTTGTCGTCACATTGTTCCGCTTGCCGTAGTCGTTGAGGATGAGATCACGAAGCTGCAATTCAACTTTGATCCAATCTTCATCTGACAAAGTGGGCCAGATATGATGTTCCTGTGTAATGACAGTCTTGTCCGGCCGAAGGATGAGTTTGGTCCTATCCTGATTGACATGAAGCGCGCGCAGGATGAGGATCAGACGAGAGAAGCAAGTATATGATGAGATGGTCTTTGTCCACTCATCGTAAAGATTGAGGAGCACCATCTGTGGCTCCGTTGCACGCAGGATCAGGTCACCGAGTTTCTCCACTTTCATCGCCGCCTGGAAGGGCAGCTGCAATTCGGACGCCCGAATGGAAATGTTCGGGAAGTCGAGGAGATGCACTTCGAGAGGATCCAACAAACCCTTTCGGGTTACGATCAGTTGCTTTGGTTGTTCTTCCACGGGAAGAGAACGAATCAATGCCGCCACTTCTTCCGCAGTCTTCCACTTCGCTAGTTGACCGAGACGTTTCTGTCCAGCCCATACACTTGTGTGAATAATCTTCAGGAATAACTGACCAGTCCGCGGGTTGAAGATGAATATGGCACCGTTGATCGGTTTCGTAGTCAAGTTGCCCTCGAAAGTCTTGTGGATAGTCACGCGGTAGACATTGGTGTCGTCGATGAAGAGCTTAATCTGGTTACTGAAAAGCTCCGAATAGTTCTGCGAATTCAAGAATTCTTGATTGCTGTCCGAGGCATATAGCTGCAGACCCTTTCGAATACGTTCGCGAAGGACATAAAGTGCAGGGTTAGCCTTCATGACCTTTGCCATCGCTTGTTGGACCAGTTGCTTCAAACCAGGGAAGTACATTCCAAAGGCTGAGTAAAGATTGTAAGCAAGATCAATGCCAATCATAAGACCAGTTGCGGAAGGGTAGATGCTCATGCTGTCGTTCGTATAGTCAAGATATTTAGCGCGAGTATAACGCTCAATATCATGGGAGTCGTAGTCTCCATAACGAAGCTGCACATCGATCCAGAACTTGTTCGTTGTGGTCGAACCCATGTTATCCTTGGTGTCGTAGAGTAGAGAAGGCTGACATACGCTCCACTTGTGACTTGCGAAGAGCAAGATATCAGCGCAAGAACTGTTCATTTTGTATGATTTTCTAGGATGAATGGTTTCCTTCTGCACCGTCTCGATGCCCAGGGCTTCCAGTTCCTGGTCAAATACCTGACAAAGATCCATGACGACAGATTCATGGATCTTTTGCCACAAGTGAGCGCGGAAGATCTGGATTAGCGAGATCTTGAGCGTCGGAATCTTGCCGTGCAAGAAGATGCCAGTTAGATCGAGTTGGACCTGGAAACCAACGTACACGTTCGCTCTGTTAATTGTGGGCGACCACCAAAGAGTAAAGCGACGGTTGGGAATCTGATTGAGACCGGAACGCTGGGCGTTGGTGAGCTTCTTGAATTTCATTGATTCTTCGAAGCCACTGTTGTGCAGCACAAGATGATCGTGTCGCAAGTAAAGCTGGTCTTGATCGACGCGGAAACCGGCCCATTCTGTTGGCTCAAGCTCAAGCGTGATACCTGCGATGGGATGGTTCACTGAGGTAGCCTGCTCGGGCGAGTCGAATTTGGTGGACCTGAAAAGCCGATACTTGCCTCTCTCCTCGTCTTCAAGGGCGGCAAACTCGATGGCTGTCAGGAAGATCGTCTCGAAGGTTTTGGCTTGTGGGATGCCCCCAACTCGGGTTTCTCGACGTAGAGCTAGAATGTGATTTGGTGTCACGACAAGATCTTCCTGACCAGTACTGGTCTTGATCCGATACAGGCGATCTTTGCCACTAACGATGTTGAAGGCTCGGCGAGGTCCGCCGTCGGGACCAAGGAGTAAATCTCCTTCCACGACATCCTCGACTGCAACTTTGGTCCCATTATATCGTAGTAATTGTGTCCCCTTGGCCAGACAAGCCTTCTCCCAGAACAAGCCCTCCCATGAAGGGAATGCAGTTGCCTTGAAGAGCGTGTGCTCAAGAATGGTTTCAACACCGCCAAGAGCCTGGATAACATCCGTACGGTAGGCATTCAGATTCCAAAGCTTGCCATCATGGCGTTGGCTGGTCCACCAGAAAGGATTACTCTTCATATGTTGATACGCCTTAAACTCGGTCCGAGCGCGGAAGCCTTTGTCAAAGCTCAGAGTGCTGCGATCCTTTTGGAAGAGAGTATTAATACGCGGCAAACCACGATCCCAGCTGTCCTCCAGATCTTCGAGCGTTAATCGACGATTCTGCTGGTTGGCTTCCAGACGCTTTTGAGAGTATTCGTTCCAGACCCGCTGCGAATCAACGAACTCAGCCTCCCAGGGAATGATGTAGCGGAAAATGTTCGGAATCAGCGTCTCCTCATCGTGAGACATTCCCGCACGGTAATGCGTTACACCCGTATCTGTCTGCTTAGACCAGCGCTTGTCGCTTGTAGGGATGAGAATGTGAGATCCTGAGATCATTCCCAGGCCACCAAGTTCTTTGGGTGTGTAGAACACGGCAGGTGGGAAACGGGATGGCATTTTTGAGTTGAGACCTATCTTGACACGGGTTTGTATCTTTGTCTCACATTTGACGATTGTATCCAAGAGATTGACCGTTGAAACAGCAGCCTCACGGTAATAAGTAAAGAGAGCGATCAGACTCGTGTTCCACTTGTTGGCAATCTTCGTAAAAGTCGTAGAGCCAGAAGACATGAGAATTTGTCGAATGCGATTATTGAACTTTTGAATGTCTTCCTCTGTTACTTGCAAGAAAGCATGCGCGGTACGCTCCTTTGTTGTGCTGTCCACGAGAGACCAAACACTGTCTTTGACAGGGAACTCATCGTTCGTATTGCGGATTTTGGGCAGAATGCGAACTTCGAACCCGCACATAGAGAATAGCAAGTTCGGGTTGTCTCGGCTATAGACACTGGCAAAAGTGTCGTCCCACTCAATCGTCGTTACAGAACGAGGAAGCCTGTTCTTTAGATCCCAGAACACTGCACGCCCGAGGTTAACGTCATGTCTCATCAATCGCATCCTTGAGTCTCGAGGCCAGCACTTCTTGCTACGGTAGCCGATGACGTTCTCGAAGTTTGGATCGGGTTGTTCAGTCAAGAAACGTTGGATTAGGTCTCGTGATTCATCTGCAGTAAATCGAAGGAAGACCCAGATACGGTCAATGTACCTTGTATATAGACGAATGGGATGTCTAGTCTCCGCTTCTCGGTCTCGGAATTGAAGAAAGTCATTAGGGCTCTGTGGAGGACCGGCAATCTCAGACGCGCGCTGTAATCCAAGAAGCAGCAGGTCGATGACCAATCCGTAGTATTGGAAGACAAAGCCTGAGAATTGTAACCCACGGATCATGCCGTAGCTGTTGGTGTGATTCATATCCTTATAATTGAGCTGAACGTTATTCTTGGAGGTGATGTAATCCGCCAAATTGTGGTCCATGATAAGACGGAGAAGACGATTGAGAAGTGTCAAATCAATCTTCTCATACACCTTCGAGAGTTGTGTCTCAATCATGACGTTGCATTCTCCATCAGCTGTCTCCCAGACCTTATCGAGGTTATTGATGCCTTGTGCCCATTTATACGTTAGGAGGGGAGGAACCTCGGAATCAGAGGGTTTGATCCATGCCGGAAACAGATGACGTTGATCAGCTTGATACCATAAATACTGATCCAAGTACGCATCTGTAATCTTCTCGATCGGCTCGATATCGTAGACAGGATTGATACTGCTGTAGTTATCGTTCATGTCGATGCCAACTTCCTTGAAGGCACGCTGAGTGAGTAGGAAGCGCTTGATCCGAGCGAGTGTGGTTCCCGGGGAGTCGTACGCCTGCTCGATGAGTGCCAATTCCTCACGCTGGCTCTGATTCAAGCGACCCTTCACTGAATATGCCTCCCGTAGACGCTCGAGAGCGAGTATCAGAATTTTGGTATCGTGCTTGTAGGACACACTGGGGAAGGGAATTGGTTGGAACTTCCGTGATTCAAGCCAATGTACCGTGGTGGTGTAGATAGCGACAGCTTCCTCGGAAGAGACGTAAGGCCCGTCCTTCATGTAGTTGTGTTGACGCTCTTGTTCAGCCTTAAGCCAAAGACGAGTCAAACGACCGAGATTCTTTTTTGCGACAGTTTTATCTACTGTTGCGCCTCTCCGAATGCGTTCACGGTTGTAATGGGCAACAGAAATCCACCAGTCTGCTTTGCTTTTGACGTATCGCAAGATGATGTTCTCAATCGGAGCAGGCAGACCAGGAACCTTCCAAGGAATATTCGATTTCCAGCACCGCCATGCTTCTGAAAGATGTTGCAGCACAGTATTGACCTTGTTCTGCTTGATGCCCTCAGGCATCATGTCCATCAGGTCCGCCATAACCGAAGCACGGAGCTCGAGGTCGAAATGGGACTCCACACGCTGTTTTGTGACTGTCTTTGCGACGCCTTTGGAATGGCGACCTTCAAACTGGCGCGACAACAGATTGCCCAGCCAACGCTCGAGAAGAGGTATAATGCCACGCATGAAAAATAGCCACACCCGCCAAGCAGGCGCCCAGAAACCACAACCGGGACCCTTGCCCACAGGACCAGCGTTGAAGCGGTAATAGATCAAATGCTTCAAGTCTTTGCAAGACCGAATCTGATGCATAAGCTTATACTTGTAACGGTACATGCCGGTAAGCTGGCCGACGTGGTTGAAGGCATAATAAATACCATCGGCAAGCTGGAAGGCATCAATGTTGCCCAGCCGATACTGAACTTGAGCATCAACAATGAGCTTTGTCAATCGCAGGATTTCACGCATCAGGTGAAATGCATTTCCAAACCTTGACTTCTTCCGCTCTTTGGTTGTCAGAGTCTTGATCGGTTTCAGGTTGAAATTGTAGTCGAGATGAAGGTATGTTAAGTTTTTGCGATGAATGAGGAGGTTCAGCATGTTGAACCCTTGGCGACAGACTTGGAGACCCGCTTCAACCCAGTCGATTGTGGTCTGCTGGAAGAATTTGGTGCCCTTGAGAGATGTCATAAGATTTTGCTTGTTCAGAGCCTTTGGTGGCTTGGAATGAAGCTGGTTCAGAACATATGTCTTTAGAAGCTTCTGATACGATACCCGGACTTTTACTGGCTGACCCTCTGGAACATGTTCAAGATACCAGTGTTTGACGAGCGGGACATCTTGTGCTCGAACCATACGACCAGAGCGTCTGTCAAATGGATACGGTGCCCACCAAAGCGCAATAGCAGATGCAGTTTCGTCAGTATATAACTCTTCGTCGGCAAGGAACGGCTCGACCGTTCCAGGAAGCTCAAATTCATCGTCCTCAAGGTTTCCATGGCCAAAGATTTCATCTTCGTGGCTAATCGTAAGGTTCTTTGGTGCGACAGAGCGGGAGGAAATGGGGTTAATTGTAAGGTCGAAGTAGAAAGCAGGAAGGTTAGGGTCCTCTGCGCGACCGTAGACGACTTGTGGGTAGGAATACCATGAGACCTTGACACTCCTGGGTATCGAATTGTATAAGAAGGGGAAGGAGACTCGGTATTCGGTTTGAACGGGCGTACGGAAAATAATGCGGTCGATAGCGTTGAACTCGCCAAAATCCTCGTCGTTGGGATTAACATCCTTGTAAAGTGGCTCAAAGCGAGGCCCACCAGGTAGTGCGACGTTCAACGCCTTGGCAGTCTTTAAGCTAGGCAGATCAAACATGTGAAAGTAATTTCTATCCAGACAATCGCTCAGAAGCTGATTGCTTAGCCTGTAAAGCGTTGCCATTTGGGGCAAGGTCATATTCCATGTTTTGTAGCTAGGGCCGTTGACATAAGGAGTATCGAGAAGCGGTCGGTGCTCGTAGAACCAATCATACACAGCGCCGTCTTCATCCTCGTCGAGCTCCATCTGAATTGGCTCTAGAGGTTCGACATCTTCAATGTTCTCTGACCACGACAACGGTGGTTCTTCGTCGTCGAAAGGTGGAAATCGCATCCTCTTGAAATGTCTCCGGTCGCTCTTCTCTCGTCGCATGCATACCCACATCGTCGCCCATTGCGCGTGGAAGATCGGCTGAATCACCCTGGGTACTTCATTCACAAGCGTCAAGCACCCATTGACGTGGTACAACACCTTGACCTCTCGAGCACTTTCCCACGGCATTGGCATATTCTCCAGCAGTTTCAGTACCGCATGCGGCATAAATTTGAGTGCTCCAAGATAGCTTCTCTTGTCACTGCTGAACTTCTTCTGACTGACATCCCCAATGTCCTTGACGATCTTGCGCAGGTGCTCCGGCGGCATGTCTGCCTTCTGCGTCTCGACATAGCCGCCCTTGCGTTTCTCGCCAAAACGTTGCCGCTGTGAACGTAGCCATTCCTTCTTTTTGGCGGCGAACTTGGCGACTTGGGGGTCGACTGGGGGCCGGTAGCCGGGCGGTGGGGGCGCACCAGACATTCCGGGTGGAGCGCCAGGAGGCGGTGGAGGTGCCCATCCTGGAGGAGGCGGAGGAGGGAGGGAAGACATAGTGATGGCGCGATGAAGGTAAGTTGAGGAAAGAGGGAACGCGCTGAAGTGTGTCGCGATGGGCGGCAGGCGATCAGGAGTCCCCCGTGTTCAGGAAAGGACTGTCTTGCGGAATCCGCGAAAGAGTAGATCCCTGAATGCCTGCGCCCGTCGGATTTGATCCAGGTGGGCTTGCACTCGCACGAAGATGTGCTGTGGTGATGCTGTAGCCTTTTTGTGGCAACTCAAGTGGCAGAGGTAGACAAGCGTCGAGATGTTCGCGCTAATACCGAAGTGACCTAGCGCAAATCTCTTGGCGACGCACACCCAATCTCGAATTTCGGCATTGCGAACCTCCATCGCGACGACAAGTCAACCTCTACCCAGAAAAGCCGTCAACATGCCTTCCAACAGATTGACATATGTGAGATCTCTGCTACTGCTAGTCGTTCCAATTTGCTTGCTAACGATATATCTTAGCGCCGGAGGAAATCGTAAGTCATTTCTCACAACATCCACCACGCCGTTATCCTGCGACTCCAAGACTCCGAGAAAGGCATGATCTAATGGGATCTTTACAGATACAACACCCGCTCAAACAGAGTTCGCGTGATCAAAACTCCCGGCGGCGAGCTTCGATACTTGCACATCAAGAAGAGAGGCACCGTCCCCAAATGCGGAGATTGCGGCAGCAAGCTCTTAGGCGTACGTGATTCTCTATCATCACCCAGCCAATCAAGCGCTGCGACGAGTAAGATCGAAAGGAAGAATCTCACTGACCGGGAAACATCCAGATTCCTGCTCTGCGTCCGCGTGAATATGCCACGATCTCCCGGCCCCAGAAAACCGTCCAGCGTGCTTATGGTGGCTCCCGCTGCGCCAATTGCGTGAAGGACAGAGTCGTGCGCGCGTTTTTGATTGAGGAGCAAAAGATCGTGAAGAAGGTCCTCAAGGAGAGTCAAGGCAAGAAGCGGTAGATTTGGGGTGAGCGGAAGTGATGGTGGGTAACGACGGGCATAAGAATTTCGGTCGATCCTTGTTTTCCAGGTGTATTGGGCTTTAGGCAAAGGGCATCTAGCTTGTGGCTGACAGCATGCTACAATCGACCAGAAGTGATGAGTCCCCATTTCTGTTCCACAACGTTCCTGTTCTACCGTGCTTGTAGTTTGTTCCAACCTCGAAAATCAATCAGCATCATCAGTGAGGGCCTTGAAAATGCTTCAAGTCGCGAGTTTAGAGCCACAGAGACCAAGCTCTTCACTTATGCTGCCGGGACTGTCTTCAGAATCTCTACTGTTAGTCTAACGGCCCTGGCCATGCAGAAATGCAAATTGCAATATACAGCTACAATCCAGTTGTGGGTCTCGCTTTGAGAAATTACTCGGCCTGTCAGGTTGTGGGGTTGACAGCAAATTAGCCAACGCATATATGTCAGGGATTGGAGCACAGGAAGTTTCATAGAAATAATACAGAAAAACTGCTCGTCAAATCAAGATCTTACAATATTCGTAAACAAGTCAGTGATAACACTTTAAGAAAGCATGGTGAATGAATAATACATTGGTTTTGTTTTCGTATGTGAATGAATAAGATCTCGTCGAGTACTATTTCGCCTCGGCCGAGGTCTAAGGCACGACCGCATTCTCAAAAGAGAGCTTTGTGTCTGTCAAAAACGTCGTAACATCCGTCCCATTTCCAAATCCGCAGATTGTATTGAAACTTCCCGCTTGTCTTTGCTTTTCTCGCACGATCTGGGTATACTTCTCTAGCTCACAGCTACTCCCAGGCCCATCATCGCATCCAACGACTGGGTACACAGCGTCATTCAAAGTTATCCTCATAAAGTGCTGCAGTTCTCCTTGCGCGTCACTATTCGATTCGCTCACATTCTTCCCACCACAACTAAGTCTCTCAAACCCAATCGTCCCCCTCATAGTTACGTACCTACTTGCTACATACTTCTGCCCTTGCGGAATCTTCCCAGGTGGCAGAGGCTCCTCACCATCAAATACGCCAATCTGACTCACAAGCTGATTTATTTGGCCATCATTCGTAAACGTTGCAATAAGGGGGTTCGGTCGCCACGCTGTTCCATCCGCCTGTACATACGTCTTCGCAGGTCCGTCCTGGAACCGCTGCACCACGGCCGCCAAGAAAGGAAGCATGAAGGTCCCATTGCCACCAGCTCCGGGACCAGAGCCATAGTAGTATCGCAGGTCCTGGGCATACTCGTACGCACGGAGCTCGTCATGGGTGAAGACGCCGCACCAGGGGCTCGTGATCCCCGTGATTTGCGTCTCAAAACCGCAGAGGTAGGGAAACAGGCTTGCGTCTGTGGCATCAAAACTTAGATTTCCGTCCAACAGAGCATTCAGGCGCGTAACGATAGGCGGAAGGTAAGTGCTCGCCCATATAGTAGCGTTAATGCCGCCACTGTCGTCAAGGTAGTTGGGGCAGAGGTCTGAGGGTGCGAGAGAGTTGGCGAGAGAGCGTGGGTCTGAGGAATTGAGTGTGTAGACCGTACCAAGAGTCGTGGCGTTAGGGCCTAGAAATCCGCGTGCGAAGAGGCGGGCAGAGTCGACGACACGCGGAGCGGCTGGATAAAGGTTAGACCAGAGAGCGAAGGGGGCACTGTCAGTGTACAGTTGGGGGTAACGCCAGCGATAGGTGACGCCCATATCGTAGAGTTCTTTCCAGCCCCCTTGGCTTAGTTTGGAGAGCTGCTGGGTGGGATCACTGAGAACCGGTTTCCATGATGGGAGGAAGAAGAGAGAGCCCGACGAGGTGAAGTTGGCAGAATGTATTTTCGTGGAGAGGTTCTGCCATTGTTGGTAAGCCGAGGGGTCGGGGTAACGCGAACCATGGCGGGAGGTAAAGGCTGCCATGTCCACAGCGCATCCTTGGGGGGTCTCGTAGGGAATACCATTGACATTGGGACCCGGGAACCAGGGGCTATTTCCACCGAGATATGGTGGAAATCTGGCTGGAATGGTGCCAGGTTCGCCCCCTTCAGTATCCTGCGCTGAGGCGGTCCCAGACACCAGGGTGATAATGGTCACGAGAAATGCAGCCTTCATCTTACTATACACTGGATGAAAATGTGATTTAGAAGAAATCGATGAGAAATTCTCAGACAGGCTATCACTATTTTTGAAGAATCTGCCGAGGACCTACTATGACGCTGCCCATATTGAATAGCGCTGCGATTCTTCCGGTTATGGGATGTACCTAGATTTAGAGATCTCGCGTGGCTCATGATCGGAGCGAGCATGGTAGAAACGTGGGACAGTCGAGGGTCGCCGTTCGCTTTCAAGGTGGGGATCACCACCAGGTACAATCCCGGCTGAATTTTTTCAATGACGACAATTTCCCGTTTTTCGTCGGCTTTGTGGATTCTAGGCGTCAAATACCTACGTACCTTATCTACCAACTTACCTACGAAAGAAATGCTGGCAAACGTACGTAATGACTTGCAAACATCGCGCCTCTACATTTCTGTCACGGGCAGCTAAGGTATTGCCTACTTGTGAGCAGTAAGTCCAATAATCATTGTAGCCTTCTTGGCTGCTGGAGTTGGGTTGGGTACACTGAAGAGCTGCCAGCGGTGTTGCGAGGCGGTTGGAAGTGCCACTTTCACCCACTTCCATGTTAAGGAGTCATTAGGGAGCGCAAAAAGAGTTGTCATTGAACGGACGCATAGATGAATGAGTCCGAAACCAAATTGTCGGGCTTCTTGACATGACTATTGTTAGGACATCAATTGTCGTGACTTAAAAACTTCCACTTAATTAAGTGCTCTATAATTTATTCAGAACTACTTCGCATTGGCGAAGCATCCAAATAATGATACGCCTTTTTGCACCTCATTATGATGTGGACCCAATTTACGAAACATCGAAAACTTAGCCGCTCTACTCCGAGGCGTCCCTAACAATAATAGCATTGAGTACACAGTCTCTGATGCCTCGTCTTCCTGACTAGCTCCGAGACATCGCATCTGGGCCGTAGGAGATGGAAGGGATTCACCTCTGCTGCTCACGGCGCTATCATTTCCACCTCGGCTTTTGGCTTTCAAGTCACAAGAAGGATTAAGACCTTGCTGTAATGGTCCTCTGAAGTGGTCACTGAAAAATTGATGCCAATGTCATGAGATACAAACATCGTCCAGAATG
Organism: Bathelium albidoporum; assembly: GCA_021031095.1. Taxonomy (NCBI): domain Eukaryota; kingdom Fungi; phylum Ascomycota; class Dothideomycetes; order Trypetheliales; family Trypetheliaceae; genus Bathelium; species Bathelium albidoporum. The sequence continues at coordinate 70,334 of JAGFVP010000062.1, forward strand.
CGTAGAGGGATTTTAGAGTGCATGAAGCAACCCGACGATGCGCGACGAAGTCGTTTCGGCACAGGCGACATCTTCCCGTGCTTTCTGTTTCAAACCCCGCCGGCTCGCTACAAGATAGACTCAGTGAGGGTGTTCGCCTTTCCAAACGCTGTTGCCACCAATGATCAGCAGATCTGATGGCGTATCCGAGGTCTTGCTTCATCGGACGTGGGTTTGGAAGCCAAGCCCAGTGACAGCAGCGGTGCGAAACATCTTGGCGTCTAGCAACCATCACCCGTCATTAGATTGAAGTTGATCAACAAGCATTGTCAGATCAATTCATCTGCGCACTTGAATCGGGATCATTAGGGTCGACACGTGGGCAGTGGGCCACGGACGCCTTCCTCAAGCTCTGGCTGTCAATCTGGCTATCCAGGTACCTAAGGCAGGATGTGTTCAAAAAATCGAATGTGAATTGAAAGCGGTGTCTCTATTTACGACCACTTTTTTAAATACCCGTTGGATTCAAAAATTAGCATGTTCTGAAGATTCATGCAGTTATCTAATGCTCTCGCTTAACGGCAGGCTCTCTCAACGCTGAAAATGAGGACCTGATAAGCAGAGCGTAGAATGAAACCCAGTGCAGGGATTTCTGGCGCATTGCGAGTTCAGAAGTCAAATGAGCATTGATGCGTTACTAATCAGTGTTATGGACTCTTTGTTTTCGGTAGGCCTTGGTCCGTGGTTGTTTTTAAATTAGAGGGTGATTGCAGACGAAACTAGCGTCGCGAGATCATGAGCCCAGCGCGGCCCATGCGAAGGGGACGGGATATCAGGGACCATTAAGAAATGTCATGACACGAGAGTCAACTCAGGATAAGCGCTGGCTTCAGCCAAGATTCGCGACCGAATTCTCTAAGTGGTTTTTCTACAGACCTCCGCGAGCAAACGTTGTCCATTCAAGTATACAACTGATTTTTAAGGTAATATAGTATTGGTGGTCTTCAAACTCGTAAAAATTTGCTTATTCCCACCAGAGCCCTTTTCGCACTACATGAAGTAAATCATTCCCAGAAAACCACCCGAATGGTATCAGACAAAGCACATTAACGAACGTGATCAAGCCTATCAGGCTCTACTAGAACTTGAGAGATTCCCCCCTTTCCCCTAAAACCCAACCAACTCGCTGAAGAATGTCCGTACTGCACCGGCCAGAAGCCGCAAGATAGTTAAATAGTCGTCAAGTGTACCATTCAAACACCCTGGATCCAACGTGATAGAAAGTTCATCTTCATTATCCGCATGATAGAAAACGTTTATCTGAAAGTATCACTGGAGGCAGTGCTGATGGCTGCATCGCTGTCAGTATGCCTCCTCTCAAGAAATGTCTCCCGTCTTGGGCTCCTGTCCTCAGTGAGGAGGTTGGAAATAGCTGGTGCGCGAAATCCGGCTGCGCTCGCCCATGGGGTAGACTTTGCTTCAATGCCTGCACTTGGGATTGGGGTAGGCAACACAAAGGTCGACCGGTCGGGCGCAGAGATCGCACTGCTGATAGCAGGGGTGATAGGTGTCAAGCCAGTTGTAAATGGCCTCTCGATGGCAGAATTAGAAGGCTCAGCGATGAATGGAGAAGGCTTGAGCAAAGGTATAGAGGAGTGGCGGTTGTCGGGACTGGAGCTGGGAGTTGGGGGCTTCATGCCAATGCCACTGAAAGTGCCATTGCGCCAAACTTCTTCAAGCATGGCAGGCGAGACGTCGCTCCCATACTCAGCAGCAACAGAGGCCCAAAAGGCAGCACGATGAGATTCGTAGATGTAGCGAAGACGGTCAGTGTCAACAGCGCCGGGTTGCAAGACTACCCCACCGGTGTGGATGCGGAGGCCACCAGAAACGGGATCAGGCGTAGTGCGAGGAGTGAGAGGTGCTGGCTTGGGCAACAAAATTTTGTGAGGGCGACTGCCCGTGCTGCTTGTAGTAGATGAACGTGAACGAGGGTGGACATGAGTGGGTGGCGAGCTCTGGAACTCGCTCGCCGGGCTCTCTTCAAACTCTGACCCACTTCGATAGTGACGAAGGTCCGGGGTCTGGATCGTGGAGCCAGTGGAAAGAGAAGAAGCAGCAGAAGATACTGAATGAGTGCGTTTGCGACGGTGGCTTCCGTGGGAGAGTTGATGGTAATGAAGGCGGCAGGCCAGCTCAGTCTTGTTGAGGTGGGCAGCAATGTGCTTGTATGGCATCTTTTGCATGCGAGTTTGGAGCAAATAGTTCTCCTGTGTAGACTATTAGCTCCGCCTTTACGAATAGGATGAATGCAATGTACCTCTTCCTCTGACCAGGATCTGTTGCCGCTTACATACGCCAGCTTTCGTGGTTTGCTGGCAAAGGTGGGAGAACCATGGCTGTCTTCGCTAATTGGAGACACAATGGACGGAGTCATGTTGTGATCCATCATAGTGTAGTATAGTTGGAACTGTATAGCCTTTGGGTTGGTACTAAAGCGTTACAGCAGTGGCAATACCGGCGGCAAAGTAAATCGGGTTCAGAACGAGAGTTTTTGACCCTTGGTTGTTAAGAAGCGAATGATGGTTAAAAAAAAAAGTGTGTATACCAAAAACAATCGACCAGCAATCTTTATTAAAAGAATGAAAAGCAGCCAAACCGGTGGCTGTTAAGGAAAGTAACACCGCCGGCTGCTGATGGGGATGCTGAGGCTGGAGTTGGCTGTAAGACTCGAGAGCAAAGCGGGAACATTGTGGGTGAACTAGCTTATTTAATATAGAGTATGACCTGTGCGAGACGCTGACGACGACAGGCTGGGGGATGAACGCAAGAGAAGGCGAGATGGAGGGATAATGGACTGTTACAGGTCCAAAACCGCGCCTACCTACACGATGTTGCGGCATTCTAGGTATTCAGGCAGGATCAACCGGGACCCCATCTCAGTGGATCGTGGGGAGTGATACTTGGGTGGCGCAGATGAGTAGCCTTTCTCGGCAAGTAGAGATAGAAATTGAGCTCTTTACTGGGCGGGTCTTTGAACCAAGTCCCAAACTCGTCTGGTTCCAGGGCTGAAAGCGTTAAGCAAGAGCTAGTTTCAGAACGTATGAGGTGCCCGTGATGGTGCGGATCGCCAGGTTGAGCCTTGTCAGAGCCGCGCGCACGAAACTTTGGCAGCGTGCAAAAAGTCAACGCGACACTGAACCTGGTCGGAGCTGCAAAGCGTGGAGGCAACAGAGATTTATGAACGTTTAGAGATTCGCTAATGGCAACCATTGCTGCTATTCTCACCGTGATGGTTTCTCAAAATGTTCGTCCTACGGCACGGGCGAAGAAGATCATGTCGACCATTCCTCACAGTCTCAGTCACTAAGCAGTCCGTTCGAAGTGACCGTACACAGATTGCTAGACGGCAGCCAAAGGGCGTTTGCTAAGCCGGAATCGCGATATACCGTCCAATTAACACACAAGCACGACCAATTGCGTGCGAGTAGTGCACTTGGGGGTCGAGACGTCCTCTAACCCCCAAATCCAGTGGCGCGTCTCGAACTGTCTCAAGGGGGATCTGTTCGCATAAAAGCTTGGCAGAAACGAAACACCACAAACGCGAAACTCGGCGGTGAGCGGTTTGTGAGCATCTGATTGGCGCAACGCGCAACTCGACGACTCGTATACTCGCGTATTCGCGAATTCGCGGTTTGGTCGAGTTTGGAGAGAGTAGGAGATGGTTCGAAGACGCGCCGAAGGAGGGTGTGGTTGGCCGGCGGCTGCCGCTAGACTGATACGGGACTGGTGGAAACGTCAACGCCCGTGATGCGCGTACCCACAGTTCCCACTGTCCCTTTCCCCCCACCAGGCTCGGAAGCGAAGCAAACCGTTCTGTTCCATCGTTCGTCGATTCGGTCGGTCACGGGCGTGCGTGGGTCGCTCGCTCGCTTGCCTGCTGCTGTGGGCGTGCTGGCTGATGAATGTGTTTATGTCATGACTCCCCTCTGGCTGTATTGTGGCACACTGTAGAGGGGGGGGGAAGAGACAACGGACCAGGCAAGGTTACATCGAGGTCGTCCGTCCTGCTCTGATAAACCAAGTCGAGATACTCGCTCTCTCGTCTGTTTTGATTGCGCAGCCCCATGGGATTTCCAGATTGGCCGGCGCCCTCGAGTGCCGATGCGCGGCGGCATGTACGCAATCTCGCGCTCCCGCAGCCCTCTTTCTCGTGTCGACGGCAGATGATGCGCTGATTGGCAAGCGCGCGTGACGGGCCCGGGCCCTAATTCTGCATCGAATCTGCGGGCCTGGCGGCACGAGTGTGCTGGGCCGGGGAGCGGGTGCAGTAGCGGCGCCCGCTGGCATCGTCTCGACGGAGCGCCGGCCGGGGCAAGGAGGGCGAGAATTGGGGCATACGGGGCACGAATTGGGGGCAGCTCCACTCGCAGCACTCCCCAGCGTCGCTCGCAGCTTCACTCCCACCCGTCAACAGCAATCAATTACCCCGCATCGCGGCGCGCCATTCGCTGCCTAAGCTGTTGCCCGGCCCTTTTCCCCCCCTCTACAGAGTACCTCTGGCCACCCACGCTCCACCGCCGGCCAGCCCGTATCGTCTACTTTGCCTCGTTGCCCGCTGGGCCGCCGAACGCTCGGCCTGGCTGCTTGCCCTCGAAGCTTCGTTGTCGGCGGCCTTACCTGATGGGTCGGCTCCAAGCCAGCCGCCCGGATGGCCTGCAGCGCTGTTGCGGGTGCCCTTGGCCTCCATTTGCACCTTCTTCGAGGGCGGGCCGTCGTGCCATGCCTGCTTTTGTAGCCCATGCCCAGCCTTTTGCATGCGAGTAACGCCGATCTCCCTCTCGAACCCATCATGATGATCGTCTTCCACGCCGACGACTGCTTCTGACCATCGGCCCTCTGCCCTTTGCGCGGGCAAATTGAGGCATGAGCGCTCGTGAGGCGCTTCAAGGTTGCGTCGCCCGGCTGCGCAGTTAAAGACAGCGTCCAAGTGCGGGGCCTCGACCACGGCCGCGGCGGTGATACGGCTCTTGCCAGCTTTTTCTTTTCGTGAGCCGTGACCATGTCGTAAGTCCTCTTTTTCTGTGATTTGTCTCTGATACCTAGTACTTCCAATCCGCTGCGCAGCTGTCTCGCCCTCCGACACCTTTCCCCACCCCCCTTGCCCCGCTGACGTAGCCGTCATGTTCCCCAGCACGTCGCCGAGTGCCAAGCGCAGTATCAAGCCGACCGTTCAGCAGCCGCAACAATATGCTGTTGGCACCTCTGCTTCGCCGACACAGCTGACCTTGTCTTCTAATCAATCCGCCGGACCATATTCAACACTGGGCCATCCACCGGATCCCTTCGTCACTGCTTATTCAAATCAACCTCCACAAGCCGGACCTGGTCCGTTGAGCGCCCCACCGCCACCGCAGCAGCCGCCGCCGAATCCCAGGAAGCGTCGCGCGGAAGAGACGTTGCAGGCTCAAGATGTCGTCCCGGGTTCTTCGTCTGCTCCGTTTGGAGAAGCTGATCCTCTTGGTCCACCTGGCGGAGACTTAGGCCAAGCCCCGTCAGCACCGGCTCCGAAGAAAGGTCGGACGAATACCCCATGGACCCCGGCAGAGGAGCAGAGATTAAAGACCATGCGGGACCAAGGGACGAGCTGGAGCGAGATCGCCAAGGTAACCCACTCCGAACCAATGCTTTGACTAGATTCGTGATCATCGTCTTGGGCGCTCTGTTGTCGCTGCTGACTTTTGCCAAGCATTTTCCCTCGCGAACCGAAGGCAGCGTCAAGAAGCACTGGTACAAGGTGAACTTTGCATGCTACTCCAGTCGCGGGCTTGGTGAATGCTGATTTGGCCTATTTTAGGACATGCATTATGCCGAATTTGCTGAAGATGAGGTCGGTTTATTCGTTGGTCTCTACTGGGTAGATGGTCATCAGGACTCGGAGAAGCTGACAGAGCAAGCAGAGTGCTGCCCTACTAGCCGCGATCAAGGAGTACGAAGCAAGTAAATGGAAGGTCATCGGCCAAAAGGTCGGCAAGCCAGCAAAAGTATGTCTTGATGATACCCCTTTTTGGCCACTGACCAACTTTGCTGGGGTCGTGCCAGTATTGCCCAACGCTGACCGTTTGCAGGCATGTGAGCAATATGCAAAGGAACATTTCGGAGGCAAGATTTGATCGCCAAGCATGAGAGATTGCGAGCGCCCGTCGCTTATTCGATTTCTTTCATTTGTTTTCTGTTTCACCAAGATACCACTTCTTTCATGACGGGAGCATAGCGAGGCGAGGACTTGGCTCGGGCATACATTAATGACGGAACATGAGTGACTTGACTGCATCTGCGACGACTGTGCACGACCGAATGGATGGATTTTCAGGTTCTTCCAAGCAGGTCTACCCTGGGTTCGGCGAGCGAGGGAAACACTTCTTTTCAGCCAGGAGATCTTTACTCGTTAGGGTGCTGCATGGACTGGCTAGCGAGCAGTCGCATCACCCGCAAACAATCCCCTAATATCACATAATTCGGCGAACAATCAACGTTGTACAGAAATCTTGTTCAGCGACTCTTGCTTCCCTGTGCCCGTTCTGTGCGTTGCCCCATGCCGCTCTGTCTCCATAGCACCGCCTTGCGCAACAAGGGCGGATTTTGCGTCCTCGAGTAGTACCATACAACATTTGAATGTTTCTCTGCGCCCTGTGCCGTGTCTGCATGAAATCTCACTTGTGCTCAGCCCACCACTACGGCCCGCTCTCGGGAGCCGGGCGTGGAGCCGCCCGTCCGTTCACCACCATTGCCCGTCGAGCGTGCATGAAGATCTTTCTCTGCTTGCTGAGTCATGTTGTTGCTCTTCACAAACAACAACCGTCCCATCCTTTCGTTACGAAAGGGCAATGCTAGCATTGGAGTCGAGGAATGTCTCGGCGGACCCGAGAAGAAGACAAATATAAGCATGCTGGGCGCAGCATGATTCGAGGTACATCTGTCAGGCTATGCGCTTTAACTAATCCAGATCAACGAAACAATCGAAAGCAAGCGCGATTGGTCTGGGAGCAAATGAGTTTGTCAGAGGAGACTGCGCCGAGCAGCTCGGCACCCCAGCTTGCGTCAACTGTGAAATTGCCGAGATTCACTCTCCAGATTTGCCCCTGGTGGAACTGAAATAGAGATGCAAAAGGGCTCATGCTTGCCATGCACGCTCGAAAGCTTGCTGGAATCAGCGGTAGGCCACACGTGGCGGATGCATCCAACCTGGGCCTGCCTCGCACCCAGCTTTGAAACGGTCACCTTATCCCAACCTCATCTCTTCATTGTTCGCTCCACCAGATTGGAGCTGTAGTAGCATTGTAGGGCGGCAGCGCACGGCGCAACGAGTGTCGCTGGACTGAGGGCCTCCAGAAGGCCTCACCGCAATCAGCTGTCACCGTCTCATCTCTCCCTCGACCCAATCAGTGGCGAACCGTTGAGCCCACGCGGCCCCCAGCTTCAGCACGATGCCATCGCATGATGGATGGCCTGCTGCATTTGCCTGCGACAGATACCTGTCATGGAGCCGTGCCGACAGTGAAACGGGATGGCGTGGCTTTTGGACCTGGGACGGGCCGGCAATGGGACCCAGGCACCGAGGGTCAAAGAAACTCCAGCGAATATAGGCCGGGGGGGCCTATATTACGGCGTCTGAAACAGCAATGCGCACGAGCAGACTTCTGAGGCAAGCTGCGTCAAGCCCCCAAAGTCTTTCGCAACCCAGTAGACGGCTACTTACATGCTCAGATGGAGATCTCGGATGAGTCGGTGCTTGTAATCTCGGCCTCTGGGACGACCCTCCAGCCTCCATCGAGCACCTCTACTAATCTCCTTCCCTCCCAGCAAGCCCTGAGCGTGTGATACAGACTCATCCTGCTTTTGTGGAACTTCCCACAAGCTTAAGACGGATTTCAAGCTTCGTCCCAAATAGTCCACGTCCTTTCACCTCAAACACAGGGAATCAGCGCCACGCCTCACGGCCCTCTTCACAATGCTTCTCAGCCTGTACCGGCGGGTCGCCTGGTTCCCGATTCTTGCCAAGTTAGCATCCACCGGAGCAGAGCCGATCAAGGCCAAGGTTTCATGTCTTTCCATGCTTCTTCTCGAAGCAGGGCTGCAACGGTGTTGTAGGAGCTTTCAGTGGAACCAGCGCAAATGTCCCAGGAGCGTTCCGCGCTTCTGACTATCCATGCGCCTGACCACTCAAACATGAAGGCCAATCGCCTTTCTCATTGGACGCTTTGCCTTCGTGTCGCTAAAATGAGAACTTGGAAGTAGACGTTAGAGCAGATACCCTAGCTGTATCCCACCGCATGATGCTACGCGCAGAATTCGTCGATGAGGCTTGCTCTGGACAGCTAATCCGGTAACCCCAGGAACGACCACTGTCTCGTGGTCTGTCGCTGCTCACTGCGCCTGAAAAAAGTCCCAGCTTTGTGTGGCGATACGACCAGCATCTTGAGATCGTCGAGAGGGATGCCTTCCCCCCTTCCAGACGAGGATTGCCCTTTCAAAACAATTCCTCGTCTTGCATAATGGGCTGTTATAATAATGTGCTGCCAACCCCTCGACTGCCCTCCCGCAAAATAATTTACTACATGCCTATATCAGAAACCCCAATGCTTAACAGAATCAGCTGCTCACCGCTCTGTACGAACTAGGCACCGGCGCGTTACATCTACTTGATTCAGCCATCAACATAGCAGAAACGTAGCCGTTACCAGACTTTAACTAAGCCATATGTCAGATACCGCTCATCATTGAACCTGAAACGGCAGTACCGGGTCTTTCTCTTTGGGTTGCTGGTCCACACGTGAGGGAAGAGCTGCCCGAGCAATCGGCTCTGGCGGGCTCCATGCAGAGATCGCAACAGTGGCGAGATCCTATCGAGACTTTTCTCTCGAATACGCCGCGCCAAATCCGGGGGGAGAGGAAGAAGAAGAGGAAGGACAGCAACATCCTCAGCATCAACAACCAAGCCCCGTCTCCTCCGGCGTCGATTTTCAGCATGGAATTTTTGCCCAGGCCTTATCCGCCCAAGCAAACCCTTACCTTCAGCAGCCACTCCCGCACCATCCGGGCGTTCATCCGGCGGGCGCGCAACTTACGCCGTCACCACAATCGTCATCAGCAGCCGCTTCCACCTCGCACGCCGAAACTTACCAATCGCAGTATTTCCCGCAGCTGCACCAGCGACCTCAATTTGGACCTTTGCGACCGTCTGCGACTCACCATTATGCTGGCGGCTCCCAGCGTCAGCAGCCTTCTCCGCAAGCGCAGATCTACTCGACACAGATCTCGCGCCATCCTTCAAGCCGAAAACGGGACCGACCAGAGGATCTGGGCCCGCTTGATATTCAAGGGTTGCAAGCGGGTGTCTTGGACGCACCACCAAGTAGAGAAGAACCATCATCTGCAACAGCCCTGAGATTTACTCCAACCCAATCACACCGCCCATCGCAAAGTCTTGACTTGCCCGTCGAGCTAACCCACCAGGCACTTCAGCAGCCTGTCCAGCGTCAAGCGCTTCCAATACAGTATCAACAGCAGCAGCAGCATACGCTAACCGCGGGTTCAGCTCAACACCAGCAACAGCAAGCACTCCAGTCTCAGACTCAATTTCAACCAACTCAGGCCCAAGCTGCTGCTGCGCAACAGCACCACCATCATCGGCTTCCAAATCAGCCCCCACCATCCAAAATGCAGCGCCAGTACGGTGATCCATCTTCAATTTCGCCCACTTCACCAACCCTGACGCAGCATTTCCACGGTCCGCCTTCGGTTGTGGGTCAGGAAGGCATGCCTCCGCCCGCTCCTCGACCGCGAGGACCCAAACTAAAGTTCACGCCCGAAGATGATCAGCTGCTAGTCGATCTCAAGGAGAAGAAGAACCTGACGTGGAAGCAAATTGCCGATTTCTTCCCTGGCAGAAGCAGTGGAACGTTGCAGGTCCGGTACTGCACGAAGCTCAAAGCCAAGACGACTGTTTGGACGGATGATATGGTAAGCCTATAAATTTTACTTCCTACTGAGATTCATCATGCAATGCTTTCTCATTCTCGACTTTACATTGAAGACTTCTTGGTCAAGGAGCCCAAGACGCAGCCAACGCGCCTATGAGCATACACTTTTACCCATTAAAGCGCAAGAAAGAAGGCAGACACTCTTCAAATCCACATTGCTTCATTCAACATACTCCGTATCGCGTCTTTGCTTACCGAGCCCCCTTTCTCAGGTCCAAAAACTTCGCCAAGCAATGCACGAGTACGACAATGATCGCTGGCGCATCATCGCTGCGAAACTCGGCGCCGGCTTCTCGCCCACTGCCTGCCGGGAGAAAGCTGAGGAGCTGGAAGCCGAAGTCATTGCCGCCACAGACCCAGAGGCAAGCGGACAAGCTGAAGCTTCTGGCTACGGCGGACCTTGATGGAAGAGATTAGAGTGGCAAAAAAAAAAAATCTATTTTTACTTCGCCTATGCTCCTTAATGGGGTAAAAGAGTTTCTTGTGGCATGCGCTTATTCTTTCGGTTCCCCGGTTTTTCGCAAACAGGCAGCGACGTTTCAGGTTGCGAAGCCAAGGATGACGGTGCATGGGGCGGAACGATCTCGACACGCGGTCAAGTCGTAACGGCACTCGAACATGGGGCGCGTCCTCGACGGCACTGAAGAGTTACAAGCTTTGTGTTGTTGATCCTAATGGGGCGTGGTATGGATTCGCATCCTACGACAGGGATGTGTCGCCACATTCGCCACTCCCGTTGCACGGCGCATAGTCACAATAGTTCACGGCGCATCGGGAAGCATGCCGGCATTGTACATCCTGGAAAGGGTTCTTGATGTTTTGGTTCATGGCAGCAAGCATGTTTTGTTGAAGAACTTCTGCGATAGTTCGGTTTCAGACGATCACACAGAGATACCCACTTTTGTACCAAAGTTTTCCTTCACGCGTCCTCTATTTTTATTTTTCTTTATCTTTTGTCCGGAGCACCAGTTTCAGGTGCTGAAAATCTCATGGTTGGTTGCTGTACAAAAATCCAGCTTGTGCGATCCTCATCAAAAGTTCAATGAGTATCAGCGCGGTGTTTTTCGCTGTACTCTAAAGACAAAATCCATCACTATAGTGATCGTTATTTTCCGCCTGTGAAGTCAACAGTCTTGGCAACTTGTGCAACCCTACATCGGTTAAAATGATGGAATACCAATCAAGGGCAGCTCGTACTTTCGCACTGCAATAGTATTGCAGACTGAGAGACTAAATGAACACTAAATTCAAAGTTTGGTCAAAATCAAACGTCTTCTTATCTGCTGTCGTTTGATCTTCCATACCTGAAAACAAGGGATTTATTTAGAATAATTGGTTATTGTGTACTGCAGCCGCTCAACTCTGGACCAGGACTGCGAGGTGGCAGAGTCACAGCAGAAAATGCTGCTTACTTGCGTGTCACTCTCATGTAGTTCAGCTATTGGCACACGATGCATTTGATCCTCGTATGCAGGATTAATGCCTCACATGCCTACCTTAGCTACGTTACTGACCAATGGAGAAGCTTCACTAAGTGGGTCAGGGCGTTATATGCCTCCGACAATCATCCATTGTACTAGCTTAGCCTTGTTGCTCAGGGCGCTTACTGAGATTATCGTGTTCACTAAACATTACCTGGCTCCCTACCTTTTTTCAAGCGGGTTACTGTCTCATGGACTATGTCAGCCATCGCGAATGCCATTCTACCTCGTTGGCTGTTCCTTTCCCAAAAATTAGTTTGTCAAGCCAGGCAAAGTCTCCAGCAAAAGCTACCAAACACCCGTCTTGCCTTGACGACGCTCTACGAACCATAAAACTCCATATATTCGCTTTTCTTGCTTTTGAGTATGCCAGTTTGGCAGTTCCTCAGAGCTAGCATTTTCGAACAGTCGGACAATCCTTAAAGGGAATATAGTGTCGAATTGATGAATCCTTGATTCTTTGAGGTGTCTATGTGGCCAGGCTGAGCACAAATTAGATAATTCCATCTCAGGTGCGCCACATCCAGTTTGGACGGCTTCAAATTGATATTCCAATGTACAAAATTCGTCACTTATACTGAAGCAATAGTAGCAGCTGAGGAGATAGTGACGTTCCGGAGAAGCGAGAGGAGTCTACCAGGTATATATGCTCTACCAATTAGCTACATAGGGTAAGCGCTACCAATACACATCACTGGTCACCAACCCCCCCAATAACGTGGATCGTGGTGGTCTACTACCTACCCCTCGATACCTCTTCGACGCTTCATTGGTGAAGGAACTATATTATGGCAACTCACGGCTGTAAGTATACTTGAATTCTTTCAGCATCCAGTCAGTAGCTCGGATCTCCTAGGAATAGGTTCTGCTATCTGTAGTGAAGGTCTACGTAGGTACAAAGGTATTCTGCGCTGTAAAGCGTACACCTTTACATTAAATACCTGCATCATCTCTATGACCTTCCTGATACGGTTAATTGTTCAAAATTTTACACCCATCTTTGTGTTCCTTCGGGTTATGTTGTCTTCGACACATAAACAATTTGCAGTTGTTACCCGGTCATACAACAACAAACGCATATCCAGTATTTGGTGAACTGAACAGCACCGAAACAGTGCGACATGGTCACTCATTTTTGTAGAGTATGATAATAGAACTCAGGCACCTGCACCTTTCTTGTGATAAGGCAATCCGCCTCGCAGCTGTGTTTTTGAGAAGTTCTGCGTCTCTGCTCCAATCCGACAGACACGCTTCGCTCTCTTCACGATTGCTCCCAGTTGAAAAGAGATGTTTGAGAGAAGAAGCACTATCAGAAGTAAGGGAAGAGCAGTGGCTAGGTAGATCCATGCACCTTCACCATTGAATGCAAAAGGCTCGCTCATGCTGAACAGAGTTGCCACATAAGTCAGCGGCAGGAAGACAAGCGTGATATAGCTTAGATGCTTAATATATCGAGTCTCCTCGATAGCTCTGCGAGCATCGACAAGCTGGATCATGGACGTGAGAATAGGTATTGTCGTCTGCAGTGCTTCCGCGTGCTGCTTTATCTGCCCGGAGATGTGATCAATGTCCTCAATTAGCGCGTTGGATGATTGACGGCGGGTGCGATCTTGCTGTTTTATGAACCAAGTCATGCGCCGCAGCTTGTTGAGACTCTGCTGGCTTCGACGGCGCCATCGGTAGAGATCAATGATATCCTCGCCGTCCGGAGATCTAATTTCTTTGCGCAGCGTGTCAACAGAATATTCGTAGAGCTTGACGTAACGGCCCATCACAAGAGAATAGATCATCCACTCTGTGATGATCGTACGGATGGGATACAGGGTCAATTCCATAATGCTGGGTTCTCCTTCGGTCGACTCGGTCGATATACTCAAAACCGAGTCTACTACTCCATCAAGCGTGTTCACAGGTCGCTGGGGCTGAAACATACTATCGTTCAAAAAGCTCGAGTACGTCGGTAATATTGCAGAGCCTCCGAAGTGATTTCGATATGGAATTTGTGGGGCCCTGGCCTTGGTTAAAGAATGTTCATTGGTATCATAGGGGTCGAAGATGATATCGGATGATGCAGAATCCATTAGCATCACACCTGTAGAGCCTATCAACTCAAATGTTCAACGCTAGTCACAGAGCGATGAGAATTACATATCCACGTTCCGTTCGCAAACTGTTTGCGCATGACGGAAAGGCAGGCTCGAGCGAGGCCAACGTCTCGATTCAAGATGGGCGGCATTCGGCGCACGGGCCTCCGCGTGTTGCCCTCAAGATTCGAACTGTATGGGATTTTTCGCAACGGTGAATGCTCACCCAGATCGATGACTCTCTGATAGTGAAGATTGACAAAGCCATTGTCATAGATTTGCGATGGCAATACCAACCCCAAGTCAATAGCAGGACGCTTGTCAGGGTATTCAGGACCTCCAGTAATGTGGTTATTAAAGAAAAGCGGGTCAGCGTCGAGCACGGCGCCCAGTTTGTTGATCTCGTTTGGATGGATGTCCTCGATCAGGATGCAAAGACCAGTTGCCCGAACTCTGCTGGACCTCTTCAATGATTCGATCTCGGTGATAACCTGTTCAAGATCATTTGCGCTGGAATCTGCTACTTTCCGGCCCTGAAACTTGATACACCCGATCCCACTGCTAGTTTTGTCCCACTGGTTGCACTTGGTCAGAGCCTCGGCAAGTGGCGTTAGCTTAGGATTTCTTGCAGCAAAAGCTCTGACAAAGGAGGAGTATGATTTGTCCATGTACTCAATCAGAGCGGCTGCGAATTCTTCGGTCGCAGCCTGTCTTCTAAGGGATAGCCCACGTTCTGCAGATGGTCGAAAAAGCAACTCACACGATTGCGAGGGGATGAGAAGTAGATCACGTGCGGACCACAATTGCGTTCAGTGAAACTACAAGGTATAGGCTAACTCATAGATGTTTGAAGAACTAAATAATCCCCAGAATCAAAGGTTGGAAGGATCTCCCTTTTGCTGCCACGACTTGGGTGGTATTCGCTGGCGTCGAAGACGTCACATTCGGTGATCGTTGCCCTTCCACAATACTCCAATGGGTCCTGATCAGCTGAGCTGCCTTGCAACGGTTGGTTATGAAGAGCAGGGTTAGCACTTTGCCACCACAATCGCCATTCGATAGCAATGTTCAGCCGAATAAGGCGAACGAGGCTCCACGAACGCAAATTCCGCGTTTCTGCCTGGAGATGCTGCCACGCTGCTGGGTATCTGCAGTGAGACGGCCAATTCCCGTCCCGTAGCATCTCCATGCGGACCGAGACCCAAGGCTTTTTTGGCGAAGGCTAAGTATGCAAGGCGAAGGCGGCGCAAGGCGGGTATGCCAAGGACATATACATATCGAAATTCAGATGGGCATTACCATATAAAAGCATGGTAATTCACCAGCATCTATTTAACTAGACTGAGCAGTCATAATAGTGCGGAACCTTTCCCCTGCAGTTCCTCTTCCAAGCCTTTGCTTATACATATCTGATCCCCGGTCGACTCGAACGTAAGACTCATTGCTAATAGAATGGCTTCCAGCGACGACGACTTTGATAACCTTCTTTCTGAATTCACACATCAATATGCTCTGAGGTCTGCTCTGATAAAGGATCATCTTAAACACGTCTGTCACTTGCTCAAAGGGCTGGAAACGCGTGGAATTAAATTCCAACCCATCACCTCCAGGATGAAAGAGCTTGAATCTGCTGTAGAGTCCCTGAAGCGCCGAAGAGTTGCCCGACTGGAACGACAGAAGCTGAAAGAGCGCATGGAGAGGCACAACAGAGATTGGAAACAGTACTGGACAGAACGCAACAAGCAATATTGGATCCCTGATTTTGGACCATTTCCTAATTGTGACGCGATGTTCGATGCTCTGCACGACATTGGTGGCGCCCGGGTGCTGGTGTACTTTCCCGGAGATATCCAGAGAGTTGCTAGATTTCTTCAAGACCACTCCGAAATTGAAGTTGTACAAGTGCTGGAAAGAGGCCAGAGAGTTGTTCCTGAGTTGGTCGCGTTGGAGAAATTTATCAATGAATTGGAAGAAAGGCCGGAGCGGGACCCCATAGACGAAAGTATGTTCTCAGGTTATCGGGCAACACATATCCACGTCAAGCGAAAGGTGGATGCCACTGAAGACGCACATTCGGACCCCAACCTTCGAGTTGTGATCGAGATACAGGTTGCCACAGTTGTTATGAATGCATGGTCACAGGTGGAACATGACATCATCTATAAACCCGCGGGCACAAAGCCAACTGAAGAAGAGAAGCGAATTCTGGATACTTTCAATGGCGTCGTAATGACTGGGGAGTGCGCGCTGCGGATACTCGAAGAAAGCTTTGAACGAAAGAAGAGGGCACGATACAGCGACGCAAATTCATTTGCAACAGGGCTCTATGATTTTGGCACGTGGATTGGGAAACATTGCGCTGATAAATCTCTTCATGCTCTGAAGAATAAAAGAACCCAGGAATGGAAACATCTGGACAAACTCCTGGATATATTACGAGCGGCAGACGAACACACTTCGGGAAAGCTCAGAGAGCTTATTAACCACCTCTCAGCGACGGAAGTGAATGATGACACTGTTTTTAGTGACGAGCTCCCTCTTTTCCTCATGAAGCAGCGATACAAACGATACAAGGAAGAAGCGAAGTCCACGGGCGGGCCAAACTTTTCACAAGATCAAGCCACAGTCCAGTATGCCCGGTGGCTTGCTTTGCGCGTTGTGCACAGTTTGAATATGGCAGTTTATTTGGGAATCGAGGACCGTTTTCTCCGATTGATTGACAAATCTCTGCCAACAGACTCTGATCGTCCGTCCATGATCGATTTTCTGGATATACTCCACCCTAGTTATCCCACACTGGACTGGAGATCCGAGGGGAAAATCATACAGTTCTGCATGGCCTTTATGGATCGAAAGAGACTACGGAAGGTCATTTGTCATGTGAGCCCTTCTCAAAAGGTTCTGATGGAGCTCCCGACGATGCTTGTGGAGATGGGACGTCTCGCTTATCCCCTGACTGGTGCGAGCGGGGCCTCTGCCAAGCAGGATATGGTCGTTCCAAGATCGCTATGTATGTTGCTATCCGATGGCGAGCATGCGCACTGGGTCCCGGAGCTTTGCAATGTGGCTCTAGATTGGACACATCACACGGACCAAGAGAACCATTTACTTGGTCAAATATCCGAGCCAAGCGGAGACCGTGAGCTCACCCCTTTATTACTGCCTCCTGAGTCATCCATATTGGCAACGAAAGCTGAGCGCAAAAGTTGGCCTGCACTGCCTGACGAGGACCGTGGCGTTTGGACTTTTAAGAAAACAGTTGGTGGTGTCAAATTCATATGTCGGAGAGGTGGGAAGACTCCTGCAACGTGGTGGGAGATGCAATTCAGAGACGGAAACCAGTTCGCTCAGGAGTACCATGCTCATAAGCTAGCCAGTCGGCCACGAACTCATCCTGGCCAATTCAAAGCAGTTCTACTTAATGGCACATCAGCACCCAAGTGGGAGTATATAACGGCTAAGCCAGAAGCATGGGAGGTTAGGGTAGCCGATTTGGATCATGAAGCTGGCCAATTGTGCGTTCATAAAATTTCTCGGCAAAGTGAGTTCCAAGACTTTGTCAAAGCCTTAATTCCACATGAAAACTCGAAATTCAGCGTTTTGGGGCAAGACGAGCCTTTGAGATACGAACTGAAGATTGGAGAAACGGAATTTTGCTTGCAATCATCAAAATACCAATTCGTACTGCATAAAAAAAGCAGTATTAGCGACTTGAGTAAAGAGCAGCTGACGAGTCAGGTGGGCTTCATTGGCGATGCTGCTGAAGATACACAAGGAAATGCAGACTCACACACAATGGTGTATATTACGTACAGGGAACAAGAAGCAATGCAAACAGAGGGAGTACAAGGTGAGAACCATGGCGGCAATGCGAAGCCGAGAACTAGGCTTACTGAAAGACAGGACAAATCCCAAGTATTGAAACGACAGAAGTCAGAGAGGAAGAGATACGAGCTCCTGTACGAAACAAACGTAGGCGGGTTGATAGCGATGAAGTTTATGACTGAGCATAGGGCTCTGCGCTTCAAAGGTCAGCGGATAGATCCAGCCGATCGAGTCGCCCAGAAAGTGGTGGGGAGGAGAGCATGTTGGCATGGAGAGCAAGCGGAGTATTCTAAAGCGAGCGGTGACTGAAGAGCTTGTTCTGAAGGGAGAAGCGGTGAGGAGCGCTGTTTGGCATCTTCCCACCTCTCACGTGCCTCCATCCAGAACGCCTTACTGGTCCGTGTACGCCCTCACCCATGTCTTACCTCCCCTGCATTTTCAACATCCGTAGCTCCACTATCTCAGATTTGCTCACACTTACCCCACGATCGCGCACCTATCGCTCGCTCCTGAAGCACTAATAGAACTTGATCCACACATCACTCGGAGTCGACTTCGCTTACACTCATGTCTCGAATAGCCGCTCAGACCAGCAAAGAACCCTCGGACTACAGGATGGAAAACATACCGTGGAGGAGTACATACACTTGAAGACGTTGCAGCTGGGTCGAAGATGGCTCTGCGTAGGTCAAGCTTGCCCTCAATATCAACTTTAACAGTCTTCAAGAGTCGGAGTCATATACCGGAATAATTGGACCTTGGCTTGTGACGATGCTCAAAATAATAGCGACTTCACTGATAGACCACTCGAGTCTTTCCTCCGCTTATTGATACAGTTACGTTGGCCCCAAAATCCATAACACGCCTGACACCACTGCGTATGAAGCGTAAAGTCCGCGTCCCTGTGGAGAATTTCATATGGTTCATGACTCATCAAGAAAATGGGATATCAACAGCTTTGTGTACCAGATACTCCCCTTGAAGATGACTGGGAGGCCTGGAAACAATGTCAAACGTGGCGCACAAGGCCTACTCAGACCCCGTACTCATCCTTGTATCTACCCTGATCACTCCCATCTCGACATCTCTCCGCTCGCCATAGCCTTTATTCTCCAGCATCAACCAAGCTTGACCTTCCCTGTCAACTACCTCGGTAGCATCAGACTGAATTTCGGTCACAACAACGTGCCCGGCAGTTTTGTCTCCCTTATCGACGCTTTGCTTTTGATATGGTCCATCGGATGGCGTAGAACTCTTCGATTTGCGCTTGTCGGAGTAGAGAGGAGAGCTCGGCGACGAAGATTTACTTCCAAAGGAGGTTCTGAGGTACACGAACGAACGCAGTTTCCGGATGAGCGGCCAATAGGTTGGCAGGTTGGCACAGATAATGGAAGCGGAAGCCTCAATTCCAGACCACATAATTGTCGCGACAATGGCAGCTGGACAAGGAATTAGCAGAGCCAATCGTACGATAATATTGAGTCAACTTACGACCAAAGTCAGCCTCGAAGTCAGAGGTTGGATCACTCTGAATGAAGATGACCGTGTATGCCAGGCGAACAGTGGATGCAACGACACAGCTGAACGACATCAACATCTCTTCGCTGTACTTCATCATGATTGCACTCACAATATACCAATTCCGAAAATGCCTGTCAGACCGACCTTTTGGGTTTTGCTTAAGTGCAGTCTTCTGACAAACACCACTGGAATAAATAAGATGCAGACGTCAAGTGTGATATCAGTGGCGCTGCACAGCGCATACATGAGGCTGTAGTCTGTGAGGGGAACGGGGCAATCGGTCCAATTACACCAGATTGGATATACCTGGAAAAGTGTGACGAAGAAGAAAGCGACGAGCCATGCACCGACGAGACCTAGGAATATGGAGACGACAAGCGGATAACGGCCTTGCTGGGTGAATATTCGACCGTAGAAGCAAAGGACGGAAAATTTGACGAATGCAACGGCGAAGATATACCAGAACTGTTGAACAAACAATATCTACAGGTCATAAGTCATCTTTTCAATGGCTTCCGGTGATCTCCCATACCTTCAGAAATTGGGTGGCCTTTTCATCGCTCAATTGCGGGAAGGGTATTCCAAAGCCACCGACAGGCACGCCGACGATGTTGCTCGTCGCTAGCCCTGCGGCGATCAGCTAAATGGAAGTCAGTAAGAGCAGATTCGATGGTACTGTGGTCTGTGTACCCATGAAATAATCATCAAGAAGTCGTCCACCTTGAATTCCATCTGCTGGGTCTTCCGTACGTAGAGCCTCAGCACTACTGCGAAGAAAGCTAGACCGATGAACACCGAATTGGTGACAATCATACCAACTCCTTCCGAGTCCATCGCCATGGTTGTAGTTCTGGACGGAGAGGAGGTTCAGGTGGCAAATGAATACGAGAGAAGGTCAGAAGGATAATGAAAATAGCCTATGCTACACACGCTGGCTGGTCAAGACTTACGACAGGAGTTGAATGTGAATAGCTGTATCAGCGGTCACATATATTCACAGCTGCGCTGCCAGCCCATTCTCGAGAGAGAGAGTTAATTGGACGACGACCAACTACTGCAGAAGCTTGCCTAAATTGCTGCAACTTGGATACTTGAAAGGTACTTAGACGAGCGCGCCAAAGAAAAGGGCCAAGGCCCTCATTCCAAGCAAGATCCTTCATGTACTGTATAGAAGCTGCTTTAATGGAATTGGGGCTGAGACTTGGCTATTACTTTGTTTTGGCACGCCTGCGGAGTTGGCTGATGCAGGTTGACTTTGCAAGGGGATTAGTGAAGGCCTAATCCAGCCTTGCACGAATAGCCGTACGGTGGGGGGAAAGCGACGATCTCCCACTTCCGGAGCTGCACTTCCTAGCCGACCCTCCACCGGATGCGCAACGTTTGGCGCTCGTGGCTTGCTAGCACGTCCTTAATCTTGTTCTCGAACGGCTGAAGACGCCATTGCTGTAAGGATGCCTGGCTGGGTCATTCGATCCTCTGCAGATGTCCTGCAGCGCGATTCATCACGGCCCAGTTAGGAGATGTCGTGAACAAAAAAAACCGGAATACCGCGAGATCAAACTTAGCTCTATTCGGCTTTGCGTGTCATTCAATTCGAAGCCCAGAATGGCTACCTACGCTTCGCATGGTTCTGTTCCGCCTATCCAGAGCCGAAAAAGGAATGTCTACCCAAGCGTAATGTCACTCGATCATTTGCAGACGCTCTGGGGAAGAGAAGGAAGCCCAAGGCCCAAGGGCAACGGAAACTCCATGACAAAGCAAAAAGGTCTGCTGGCGCTCGCCATCAGCTCAAAGTCAGGTTGGTACTTTAGGCAGCTAACATTTGCTTTTGCAGACAAGTGCCTTGTCCGGTTGCCCGGACGCTTGGCTACGTCAAACCTGCAGGGCTAGTCTCGTGGTCGACTCAGATTCAACAAATGGAATTCATAAACTTGTAGGCTGAAATTCGTCTGCATTTCCTGGTGGAAAAACAACACTCGCAATTTTTACTGAACAGCCACTTGTTTCGCGATGCGCTTCTGCATAGCTGCATGCCAAGTCTTTGCATTCTTTCTGGCTCTAGAACAAGATGCTTTGGCAGTCCCTATACAAGCGTGTCGAGCTCTAAGAACGATCGGTCACGCAGATGTCATCAAACCAAAGGTTTTCATCATAAGCATGTTTGAGCCCGAGGGAGACGTGTGGTATGGAATACCAGAATTCGACCTTTTGGCCAGAAATATCACTGTCCCTGGATTCTCTACGTTGTATCCGAACGCGCACTGTACGGTCGCGGGAGACATATGTCAGCTGGTCACAGGGGAGGCCGGTACGCCAAGCCTTTTCTTTGCTGCACGTCCAGCACAGCCAACCATGGGGTGAGGAATCCCATGCTGATCTTCAATATTGCAGAAGTTAATGCAGCAACCACAATCGCTTCTTTGGTACAATCGGACTACTTCGATCTTACCTCGACATATTTCCTCATCGCTGGTATCGCTGGCGTCAATCCCGAGGTTGCAACCCTGAGCTCAGTAACCTTCGCTCGCTACGCAGTACAGGTTGCCTTGCAGTACGAATTCGATGCGCGCGAGATACCGTCTAACTGGTCGACGGGCTATCTCGGCCAAGGCGCTTACGCACCCGGCCAGTATCCAACCTTCATCTACGGAACCGAGGTATTGGAGGTCAATGCTGCCTTGCGCAGCCTTGCCGTCGGCTTTGCGAAAACAGCTGTTCTCAATGATACGTCCGATGCTGCAGCGTACCGCGCGCTGTATACATCCCCAGCTTACGTCGCAGGTGCAAGCCCCCCCAGCGTGGTTGAATGTGATGTTGCGACGTCCGATGTATATTTCAGCGGTGCCTTGCTTGGAGAGGCGTTTGGCAATTTCACCAAACTCATGACCAACGGGTCGGGAGTTTACTGCACGACAGCACAGGAAGACAATGCGACGCTTGAGGCTCTGCTTCGAGCCGCAGCAATAAAGCTTGTCGACTTCTCCCGTATCATTGTCATGCGGACTGCATCAGACTTTGATCGCCCTTACCTCGGATCGTCGCCGCAGTATAACTTATTCTACGCGGCTGACTATGGATATGAACCGGCACTGCAGAACATTTATCTCGCAGGCGTAAAGGTGGTGGAGGGTATCATCGACGGCTGGGAAGGCATCTTCAAAGAAGGCGTCAATGCAACCAATTATATTGGTGATATCTTCGGTACGCTGGGGGGAACTCCTGACTTCGGGCAAGGTGCCTTGTTGAGTGAGCAAGAAGCACTGGACAAGAGAAGCTTAGGCAAAAAGAAGAGAACACGCCGTATGGGAAAGGCAGGCAGAGGAAATTTCGTTAATAGGTTACCTGCAAGGTTGCAACTGTAAAGAGAGGGCAATAATAATTTGCTGGTCGAGCTCGCTGCTCGCTACAAGTCACGCCAGTTTATTCTTCAATGTTAATTTTGAAACCTTAACAAAAGCAATACAGCTGAGCAACTGTTGCAGTTTGCACGGTACTGTCTAAAAATCATCGACTCGATCACTATTCTCCAGTATAAACCCATACATCGGGACAAAAGGAGTGTTCCCTCCATTGTTCATGTCCAATACCAAAATCGCACTCGCTTACTGCTCAAGTAGGTAATTCCAAGCCGCTAAAGTGATAAGTTCCTCATACATCTACCAGTTCAGAATGGTGAGCCCGGGTCTATTATTTAGAATGCATCGAGGAAGCAGAGATCCCAAGTGCGCTAGGCTGCTATAAATAGTGTCAAGCCATAAGGGAAGTGGGACAAAGCTAGTTTCGATTAGGCCTCATCTAGGCCCTCCATACGAGAGGAAGGAATCCAATGCTGCAGGACAACGTCATTTCTTTCGCCAGCTTCACTAGGGAGCGCCAGAAGAAATGTCATTTGCGAGCCACATGAACTAAACAGCCCAAGCCAAAGGCACAGTGTCCCTCGATCAAATCATAGAACATTCCAATTGCTATCTACTAAGGCGATTGAAATATGTTGTCGGCTTCGATTTTCGATTTTTTTCCTACCTGTGGTCTGGTGCGAAGTTGCTTTTTGCACACCCCGATGGATTGATGGGCATCAAATCACCCAGAGACCTGAAGAGATCTGTGCCTAGCCGATACCGGCGGACTTCAGCTTGTCCCCACAATCTCCACTTATTAGAATGGCAAGACTTTTCGGTTCCGACAACTACTATAAAACCCGTTAGCCTGCGCCTCCTCTCTCGTTATCCTCTTGGCTACTCCGCTTCCTCGCTTCTTCTATGCACTCTTATCTATTGAACTTGCCTCGAATGTGGACTCATGGTTAACCAGGAGGTCCGCGATGCCCTTGCGGCATTCGTCGCCGAACGCGATTGGGCTCAATTCCACACGTCGGAGAACCTCGCCAAGAGCATCTCGATTGAAGCTGCTGAACTGCTCGAGTGTTTCCAGTGGGGCGCCGAAGCCAAGCCGGAGCGAGTCCGTGAAGAGCTTGCCGACGTGCTGACTTACTGTCTGCATCTCGCCGAGCGTATTGGCGTCGATCCGGACCAGATTGTGCTGGAGAAGCTGGAAAGCACGCGCAAGAAGTATCCCGTAGACCGGGCTCGAGGCAGCAGCAAGAAGTATGACGAGCTCTAGAATTGCGCGGCTGGAATTCGCCAAAGATGCCGTCATGTCGTGGAAGATCGACGACGAAAAGCATGGCAATTGGCCCGTGGTGTACGTGCTGGACGACGGCCAGCACGTTCGACAGAACAATCCGAACAGGCTGAGGGACGTCTACGTTGGTGAATCACTTAATGCTGCGGGCCGACTGCGCCAGCACCTTGAAACACCCGCAAAGCAGCATCTGAAGAACATTCGCGTCATCATCGACGAGAAGTTCAACAAATCCGTCTGCCTGGATTTGGAGTCCTATCTCATCAAAATGATGGCCGGTGACGGTGCTAATCGGGTGCTTAATCGCAACAATGGAATCACGGAAGCCAAGTACTACGAACGCGAGGTGTACCGCGAGAGCTTTCGTAACATATTTGAGAGACTTAGAAGCGACGGCGTCTTTACTCGGAGCATTCCCGAAATTGAGAATAGCGACTTGTTCAAGCTGTCCCCATTCAAAGTGTTGACGGAAGATCAAGCAAATTCCGTTGAGGAGATCATCAAAGACCTCCTCATCAATGTCGAAAGAAGTACCGAAAGCATGATAGTGATTCAGGGTGATCCGGGCACAGGAAAGACGGTCGTGGCCATCTACCTCATTAAATTGCTTGTTGACATCCAGAATCTCACGTCGCTTGAGGATCTAGATGGCGACTCGCGATTTTCCAATTTCTTCACCGAAGCAAATCGGACACTTCTGAGCCATCTCCGCATTGGCCTGGTTGTACCGCAACAGTCGCTGCGGGAATCTATCAAGAAGGTCTTCCGGAAGACGACCGGGCTTAAACCTTCGATGGTTTTGACACCATTCGAGGTGGGAGAAGCGGATGAGATGTTTGATCTGCTATTGGTCGACGAGACTCATCGGCTAAACCAGCGTGCCAACCAGCCATCAGGGCCTCTCAACAAGAAGTTCGCAACTATTACAAGAGAGCTCTTTGGCGACGATGACGCTCTCAACAAAAGCAAGACTCAGCTTGATTGGATACGAAGGAAGAGCCGACACCACATCTTTGTCCTAGACGCTGCGCAGAGCGTTCGACCAGCCGATCTGCCCTTCGAACTCTTGTCGAATCTCATTGCTGATGCTCGTGCGTCGGGGCAATATTTCCAGCTCCGGACTCAAATGCGGGTCCTGGCGGGATCGGACTACATCTCCTACGTTCGCTGGATTCTCGATCCGCGGCCTCGGACCTTACCGAGAAGGAGACAGGACTTTGGGAGATATGACTTCCGCATCTTCGACAGCGTCGCACGGATGCAACGAGAAGTTTTCCGGCGCGACGCCGAAGTCGGGCTCTCGCGCATGGTCGCGGGCTACGCGTGGGAGTGGCGGACCAAGAGGGACAGGAACGCGTTCGACATCGAAATTGACGACACCCATCTGAGATGGAACAGTACCCCCACCGACTGGATAGCCTCCAAGAATGCGCTCGAGGAAGTGGGATCGATCCACACCGTACAGGGATATGATCTGAACTATGTTGGTGTCATCATCGGTCACGATCTCGGGTTCGATCCGGATAAGAGGTGCCTTTTTATCAATCGCAACTCCTACTTTGACAAGAAGGGCAAGGAAAACAACCCGACTCTCGGGAAAAGCTATTCGGACGATGACTTGCTACGATTCATAACGCAGATCTATGCCGTGCTCATGACGCGCGGGATCCGGGGAACGTACGTCTACGCATGCGACTTCGGTTTGAGGGAATATCTCAAAGGATTTATCCCGTCTAGCTCCTAAACCACGTACCAATGTAACTGGTCGGTCAAACTTAAGTTCTGGGGTTTAGTATTTCTGTCGTCAGGAAGTCGGTGAGATATTATCGGTTCTTGAATGCATTTGAACACTGCCGGATAAGTGTCTAACGGAACTATATTTAGTGAGATCTATAGCTGGACACGCGAAATGAGCTCTGTTGCATATAACTTGCCCGATATACTCATGATCTTTTGGTTCCCCATTTTTGTATCATTATTCCAATCTCTTTTCCGCCGCCGTACTTTTCTTGTATCCCTAAATAGAAAGGTGTTCCAGAAGACTTCATACTGTTGCATCAGAGACGATGATACGCGGCTATCGGTGACTGGCGGAATAGTTCAAGATCCGGATGTTCACCTTCGCCCTAACGAAAGAAAAGACCCTTCAGTTACTCAACATCAGGTAGACCAACAAGCGGGTCGAAAGTCTGATCAAAAGCGCCAAAGACTTCAAATCCTTCAAATCCACTGAACAAATCCATCTCTTCTCCGTGCTGCGGAGGCGCCCCCATAAGCGGCACCGGCGTATGCACTCCCGAGTCCGGATCCGTCGGCCGCCGCACAGCCTCGTCCAGATTTCCGCTCGCCCCCTTGCCCTGGAACGTCTCCCGCCAGCTCCACACCGAGTCGTACACGATACTCATGCTCCTGCGGTACTTGACCAGGAGCTTCAGGCTATCGTCGACGGTGGGTGGGATGCCGGGGTCGAGGTCGAGACGGGCGGCATCGACCGAGTGCGCAGATGGAGAGGATAGCGAGAGGGAGAAGCGCTTGATGAAGGGGCTGGCCTTGAACATTTGCGCGAGGACTTCCGCCAGGCGGCAGGGGAGGTCGTTGGATGCGACGGAGATATCGCGGACGGACCGTACGCAGGTGGCGAGGAGGGCGCGGGCACGCTTGGTATCCATGAAGTGAGCAAAGAATCCGTTGAGGAGTCTGAGGATGGTGAAGCCGGCTGCAAGGAGCATTTGCATGATATAGTTCGGGGCGTCTGAGAGAGGGACTGTGTTGGCCTGGTCGATGAAGTTTGCTGCAGCATTGTAGAGATCGCGTAAGTTCAGGATGTAGTCTTCCGCTGTCGGTGGCGCAAAGAAGGCGGACAGATGGAGGTGTAGATTTGCGGCTTTGACGTATACCAAGTCGAAATCTGGCCAACGTTAGTGCTGTGACCAAAAAGATAGAACTTAGCTTGAATCGGCCCAGATTCAACGTCAAAAGAGACAGGAGGTTAAGGATGTTGAGCGCAGCAAATAAGAGGCTTTGTTCAAGGATACTCACCAGTCATGGCATCGCTATAATCGATCAATAGTCTCCTCAATTCCGCATCGAAAATGCGAACTAGGTTGTGGCGGTTGTTTTCCTGATGCGAGTTGTTGTCGCTGGTAGGCACGCGGTAGAGAAATGTAGAGATTCTCTTGACT
The DNA here is from genome assembly GCA_021031095.1 of Bathelium albidoporum. NCBI lineage: Eukaryota > Fungi > Ascomycota > Dothideomycetes > Trypetheliales > Trypetheliaceae > Bathelium > Bathelium albidoporum. Next base: position 97,090 of record JAGFVP010000062.1, read on the forward strand.
AGTATTTCCATCGCAAGTCGGGCTCGGAACTCGGACGGCAGAGGATATGTCTCCTCGTCGGAGGAGTCTTCCGGCTTCAAAATGTAGTCAAACCGGGCCAAGGATGGCTGGCCATATCCCGTAGAAACACTGCCGAAAAATTAGAGGAAGCCAGCGCATCAAATCTCAGAACTTGCCTCTGAGCGACAACGTTGCATGCTGCCCAGGTGCGGAGACGATCTTCTACTTCGGCCGGTGGAACCACAAGATTGGATCTCGCAAAGTCTCTCGTGTGGCTTGGTCTATGCAGACCTAACCGCATAGCCATAGCCATCATGGTTCCCGCCAAGTCAAATGTAGGATCAGTAGAGGTACTGCTTGTGTAGGGAGGCCACGTGCAGATTAGACAAAGCCCTTTGACAATATTGTAGCTTTGTGAGTTTTGGGACAGTGTTGTATAAACTAGCTGCATCACGGGCTGCTTTAGATTCTTCATCATCTCCGAGTTTTCTTCGTCACGTCGTGAGGCAACAAAAAGTATAACCCAGAAGAGCATTTGACATTCCTTAAAATAATCGTCGGATTGTTTATCATCGTCAAGAAGAGGCAAGTACGGGTGGAAGTCGCTCCAGTATCGTGAGAACAGTTCAGCCACTTCGGAGGGAGGAAGGCGAACGTCCCCAATGGATTTTATGGAAATTTGATCACGGCGATGGTTCGAACTGCTCCACCAGAGGTATTCAAATGAGCTTCATGGTATTGAAGGTTTGAATAACTAAGTCAAACAATTTGACGCAGGCGAGAGTTTAATAGAACTGTTCAAGAAATCGATCATGGAGGATCAAAGAGGCCCTCATCGTACAAGTCTGAAACAAGGAAATCATCGAGTCCAGAGGATGAAAGGACACTTGGGTCATACCTTGCATCAGTATGGCCCCTCTGGGAGAGACGCAGTAGAGAATGTGAGGCATCTGCCTCATGGGACGCTATGCCTGCGTCATACGTCGGTGCCGTAAGATTGTCCCGAAACGGGACTGTAGTGCTCTGTGAGTTGGCAAATGCCGTAGGGTCAATATTTGCATAAGGCCCCGAAGACGGTAGAGATGAGGGCGTATAAGGAAATGCTTGCGAATTTGTCGGTGAAGTCAAGGAGGGGGAAGAGAGTCCGATGGGATAATTCGCAGGGGCAGAAGTCGTGACTCGTGAAGTCATCGGCGGCATGGTGGGGGTTGCCCCGAATGATGTTTGGCCAATTAGGCCAGAGCCTATATTGTTTGCGTTAATGGAGCCATTCCGACGCAGATAATCGCACGTGGTCTGCAGCTCATGGATTTTCGAGTTCTTTTCGACGAGCGCACCCCTCAACTCGGCTATCTCTGCTCTGAGTTCAACAACTTCGCTTTCCCGGGCGGCGTGCTCGTCCCGTTTCGCCGTACGCTTGAAGCCATCAGTAAAGGAGCAACCGCGATTGTTCTTGATGCAGCGTCTGCATTTCTGCTCGTTTTCGTCGCGGTCGCATTTTTGCTGTGACAAGACAATTCAGCGAGGCAAAAATCAACAAGACCAACGCGAGGGGAATTGTGTTCAGCTGGACGATCAAACAAATTGAAATGAAGAGACCCGTCTGCCGATTACTGCAGATACAAGCCAAGCCATAGAGAAGAACAATGGTTTACATAAGCAGCCTCGAGCGTGTAGTGTCTTGCCATTATGTCCAATTGAGGCGGCAGAGCTGCTGGCATTGACGATCTCGAAGAGGCTTACCTTGTGCTGCTTGCATTGATCGCAAGCCTTCTTGTTGGCTATATGAAGTTTGATGTCCTCGTCGTCGCCCTCGAATTCGCTTCTGCGGCGTTTGACGGAGCCTGTCGGCGAAGATGCTGTGGGCGATTGCGGAGCAGTTGTCGGCGGCGGCAAAGGACGTGGATGGCCAGGCCGACGAGAGGCGAGCGAAGGCAGCGTAGCAGGAGACGGAGGAGAGGTGTGATCCATAGTCGTTGGCGGCGTTGGTCATGGAACTGCGCTCTTGACGCCGAAATCGCACTTTGGTGGGGGAAAGTTCGGAGCGAGCCGAAAGTTTCGTGGTGAACGATTGGCTGTCGTCGGCCACGAGTCAGCCGCATGCGACTGCGCTGCCCCCCAAACACCGACCATGATGACCACCCTCACCATCACTTTCCGCTAAGTCTGAGGACTAGCTCTCATCAAGGGATTCCACAAAATGCTAGAGGGCGATACAGAACTTGGACTGTCATAGGTTTCAAATTTGGGCAAGAAGAAAGGCTGTTCATGCACCCCGAGCCACAGGCAGAGCATCAGCTTTGATGGCTCTTCCGATGCTCCATCTTTGGTAGCCAAATGGTTACAGACCGTGAAAGACGTGTCCGCACCCTGCAATATTAAGATACTCTGAGAGAAGTGGACTCAAGAGGTAGGGGAAGATAAATTTCAAAGATTTTGGCTCGTCAATCTCCAGGAAAAATCTTGTCTGGGCATCAATTACAGCCAGCAAGTATTGCTTCCGGTATTACATGATTAAGTCCTTGACATAATTATGGTACTTGAAGCTTTTATACGATAGTTGCAGCGTTATGGAACGGATATTAGGAGGTTTATATATTCCGATGTCTTATTAAAACCAGTTGGCCAACTAGGTACTTGCATCATTCAATCCATGACGAAAGCGAAATTTAATATGCTTTTTTCATCCATTGTAATCATACATATTGCCTAGATACGCAAGATAAGCCGATGTAGAGCTTCAATGCAGCCAGTGCCCTGCGTAAACTTCACTGATGCTATGAGCTGTTCTGTCATTCTAGGCACGAGTTATCTACTACGCCCATAAGTCTGAGTCTTAGTGATTTAGCTCTCTGTTTGGGAAGAAGCTTTCGCTGCTTTTGCGAAATAGCGCAACATGGACCAATTCTCGTAGTAGGTATCGTTTGGTATATGCGCCAGTTGCTCAGACGCTGGAAGCTATCAAATAGGCATGTGAAAGCTGGACAGGAAAGAGGCAAGCCATTATTCAATGGCCGGGTATTCGAGCCTCTTAAAATCTCAGAAGCCGTTACCATGTCCGACTGTGGTCAAACGTTCCCCAAGAAAACCTACATATCTGTCCATCGTTATCCAAATATAATGTCTTAAGTTTATCCAAGTCTTGTTCCTTTTATCTTTCTATTAGTGTCCATTGCGAAAGAACACAGTTATAGTCTGGCTTCTCGTCTACCCTGATGATATCTTGTTTCGACGCCGTCGGAAACTAGTGACTTATTGCTGTGATCCTTGGACTGCATGGGCATTCTCATGACGGGGCGGCTTCACTACGAGTAATCCACAACTGTCATCAGCAAACAGTCTCGCTAGGGCTATACAGGTCAGAGAATTAAACCAACGCTGTAAGTGTCTTGTAACCTGAAGATGCGATCACCAGCCGGCAGCCGTGATGCTGAATGTCATCGTGTGGCCCGGCTCTGCTGCCTCTTCGCCGAAAAAGGGATGAATCTGTAAGAACCAGTCTTATTAGTATCACTTGGTACACAGCACAGTTTGTCCTTGAGGCCAGCTAATTTGTACCTTGCCAAGTCTGTGTGCGTGCTGAGCTTGGCACTACCATGAAGCGTTGGGTCGATCTTGGTGTCTCCGCCAAGCTCGATTGGTTATAATGGGAATTATCGATACCGTAAAAAGTGCTGGGTTAGTTTTGGTTTTGGTGACGCCTATAATCGTGGGTTCCAGACTGGAGCTGCTTTGTGCTTCGGCCGGCCACACAATCTGAATCAGGAACCACTGGTTGCCTGTAGAGGGCAGGACGGCTCGGCTTGAGAAAACTTCTTCCAAGTACACCGTCGAACAGGGCCGCTGTATGTCCTGGCCGTGGAGATCGACATTATGCATCGCTTTCTGCGTATGACTTTGGCTATGCGACGTCCGGCGCCGCCATTTTCGTTGCCGAGGCAGATGGTATCCCGGCGCCGGCCCAGTGACTGCGTTGTTTCCTTCGACGCTCATAGCCCTGCCCTGATACTTCGGAAGGTCGGCGATTCCGACGCGTGTACTTTGGTTGGACCATGTGAATATGCCATTGTACGAAACACGGCTTCAATAGTGACGGGAGCTATCAGGCAGCTCGCCGACTGGCAGTGGCTGCTGTTGGTAGGACCGGCGACCGAAGCTAACGGTGCTTGGTCTTGAAAGGACACACGGTCCTAGTGGCAAATGAGAGAATCGTAATTCCTATTGGAGGATCTGTGGAAGGAGGAGCGGCAAATTTGGGTTCAACGGCTGTTCTTGAGGGCCATGCAGATAATCGAGCTGTGGAATCTGATAAGCGTCGCTAGCGGATTTCGATTCGCCATGAAGGAATACTTGACAGGTTCAGGAAACCGTCAAATGAATTATAATCAAGAATCAATGCGCTGGTTTATTTACATTTTTCATTGGCGGGAATCAGTTGACGGAACTCCAACTTTGCGCACCGGTCTTTTTGTTCCACTTCTTTGCTACAAAATTGCCTGCAGTGCTTATGTGGTGTCTGACGCGCAGCCGCGGGGAGCTCGCGTGTAGCAATGTCTTTGAATTAGTTTGCAAGGCGATTTGATTTCACACGATGCTACTCAAAAGTTGCTCAAGTGGAGTTCGATATTGTAAAAATCACAATTGCCATACAAGAAAGAGTAGAATCGCAAGACATAGGAGCTACGAGCAACGATGTAGCTTAGCGTACCAGAGTAGTCAGATTGAACCCACACCTCTTTGTCACTCTGTTGCAAAGCATCTCCAATAGCACTTAATTTGATCCAAACGTACTTTGTCAAGGAGAATAGCGTGGAAAATGTCCGCTGGCACGTATAGAGGTGAAAACGACGGATGTGGTAGTGTAACTATAAAATCAAATTGAAATTGCTTTAGATGTATGAAGGCGTGATGGCTTAGCGGCAATTGTGCAACGGTCGAGGTCTCGCAGGGTCTGAGGTACCCTTCTGGGATATGGTGCCATGTCCTTAGTTGGTCCGCGTTCGAATCTGACGTCGTGCTAAATGTCCAAGCGTTAGATACGGGCGCGGAGCAACTAAGGACGTGGCTTCATATTCCAGCAAGGTTGCCTCAGACCATCCGAGACTTCAATCAATGCGCAACCGCTATTTTGAACAGCCTCCAGTATAATGCCGAAGACAAGTGTTGAGGCGACCCTTGAATCAGACCAAATCAAGCTCCCTCCAGAAACTTTTTTGTTCTTTTCAAAGAACAGAGGAGAGTTACGACCTGACCAGTTGGCCGACCGTAGATTCCTTTATAGATCCACGAGCAGACAACAGAGGTGTCTTCTTTCACCTTTTGAGCCAGCAGTGGGAAGGTAAATTTGGCCAAGACGAATAGCATTTGTCCTTTGACACTGCCGGGAATCGAACACCGGCGAGCGGGCATCGCTTGCAGGCCCAAGCGTAATCACCCTTGCAGAAAGCACAGTCGCTGGCGGTGGAGGCGAGCACACAGGCTCTGAGCGAGAACCAAATCCACTTAGTCAGCCATGGATTTCTTTCCCGCCCCTTTTCTCATTGAGTAGTTACTATGCTTTTTCAATCCTTCTTAGCAATCATGAGGAGAGAAAAGCCGATACGGAAGTTATGTGGCGGCGTGTCTACTGGTCTGATTGTGTTCGAAATGCTCTCCCCATCAATGTGCAATAGCGTAGTCTGAGGAAACCACGGTAGAAACAGGTTCCTTTACATAGTAATTGTATGGTCTCAAGCCTTCGCTCTGGCCTCGCAATGTAAATTTTGGTCGTGATCAAGAGTAGAGCTAAACTCGTAGTGCAGTTTCTTCAGATAGCCTGCTTGTCATGGCATGGTCTATTTTCTGCTCCCGCCAAGACATGAAGAGGATGGCCGAAAAGTGCGAAAGCGAGCCTGCTTTCTGTTTCTTTCAATGTAGCGATCGTGGCATTGAGATTGGTTGCCAGAAAATATTGCACGCTGAGTAGCCTGGGCTGAAATTGGCATGTATATAATAAGCCGCAAAACCTTTCCCTGGTGCCATACAGTGGCCGGGTGGTCGACATGTCAGAATTTAATGTCTTTCGTGTCGCTACTAGGCCTATTGGAGGAGCCGAGTGGCTGACATGCCAGAGTCCAGTGTCTGTTGTGTCAGTCCAGTGCCCATGGTCTGGCGTCAAGCCCCACTGTTTACACCCTATAAACTTTGGGGGGCGCCAGCCCCAGCGACGAGCTTGCACCTCTACGCGGTGCTGGGGACGGATATCTGAGATAATACTTAGATTGAACCAAGACAAGCTCACCTTTTTTTTGGTCCTTTATAGACAGAGGTGGGCGATCCTGGTGGAGAGGGTACTCTGCTTCCATTTCCAGCCCGTCAAGTAGATAACGAACGAGCCTTAAGACTTCCCGCATTCGGGAAGTAATATGCAGGAAACTTTAGCGGCCACTTGAGTGGCAATAGCCTTGTGTTCTCCTTGTTTCCGGCACGGGCGTAGCTCGTTGTATGACGCGCAAGATGGCGTTCATCAAAATCAAAAGTACCTGGCCATCAACCGGAATCGAACCCTCGCTTCTCTGGCCGTCAGGAGCAGGGGTCTATGTGGCCTTAGTCGCCGTTGGTGCAGAGGCTCAGCCACAGCAAGCCCTCACGTAGCCAGGCACCGACTAAACCTTTTCAGGATGTCATTTGCTTGCCTTCAGACTTGCTAGCGATGGGACATCGCTACCCAAGCAGTGCCATTCCAAGCGAGACCGTGAAGCATGGTACCTCCTATCAACACCAACTCGGCACGGGGGAGGTCTTGGGTCTTGGTTCGCAGCATCAGTTTCGCGTATTCGAAACGCAAGCTTCAAGTGCTGGAGCGCAAGACCGCACAGGAGATGACGACAGAGAGATTTGTCATTGACAGGCCTTCTATGGTCCTTCATTACTGCACCGACCGACAAGGGTAGGTCCGCATGATGTTCAAGCGACCGAGGCACCAACGCCACTGGCATCAGCCAAGCTGAAGGGTATTTCTGAACGCTCCGTATGACCTAAGAGCATTCTTGGATGAGCAAGATGCTGACGCTGTACAGCGTGCGTCCCTGCGCATTTTTTCTCTAGGTCATTCCGAACGCTAGCTTTCGCAGAATACTGTCAGGACGAACAATATCGGGTACACGGGCAAGAAGTTGAAATACGACCTGAGCCATGGATGAATGGTCGCTACTCTGAGCCAGCAGGATTGGGAGTAAAGGTGTGCATATCGCCACTGCGGTCAAGAGATGGTTCTCAAAAGGCAGCATAAGGCCAAAGCATCCACGTTGCAGCAAAGACCCAAATCCTGGAGCCCGCAAGGTCTCTGCAGAGTCAGAGGCAAATGCATCATTTCACCCGAAGAGCCCATACGATAGAGGAGCTGAATGGGCGCGACAACACAGGTCCACGTTCATCGCATTTGAATACAATGATCAAAGGTTGTGAGACCAGGGAGATTGACTCGAAAGGTGGACAGATTCCTCAACATAACGCTGAATTTAGAGCTCTGATCTCAGATGACCTGTCGTTTTTGCGACGGTATGATCACAGGCACTTCGACTGCTGATGTACTGGAGGCCTTGTCTGCCGTAATCCAGCAATTTCGAGAGTTTATTCCATTTCCTTGGAGACCACTGCCATTGCATACGTGCCCGAAGCACTCAGTCATCGCTTGGAAGTATTTGCGAAGCATCAGTCGTTGCCAAATGCTTGTGGCTATTTTGGTACTGATACCGTACAATGGAAGGCAGACAAAGTGCGAAAACTAATAGGCCAGAAGGCGGCAAGCTGCGTAACGACATTCGTAGCCTAGCCCGAAAGGCTACGTACAACACGTTGGATTAGAGCATCTGTCGACAAATGGCTTGATGATGGGCAAATTTCGCGGCTATGCATCGTGTATCCATGATGGACAATGTAAAGGCCACCCAGCTGAGCCTGCTCGTTGTGCCTGACAGCGGCATGAAGCAGACCAGTTCGTGGATGAATCGGACTCCAGGTAGCAAACTTTCCTGAACAAGACGGAAAAGAGTCTACTTTGAGGGGACGAAACCTCGTTGCGCCCACAGACAAGTAGATTTCTTACCAGGGCCACGATAACAGCCTATTAAGCTTGATCCTGTACACTGCGTACGCAATAGTGGCATCAAACTGTTTAAGAAAACCATAGTGTGCTTGGTAGCCTGGACTGCTGTAATTGCGATGCTTCATTCTTGGTTTGCCGCTCATCTCAAAGGTGGATCGCCCGAATGTTGTGTACTCTCCCGCACCATTTTCGCATACCGCCCATCTCCCTCCAACATCTTCACTACCGCCACCAGGATTTGAAGCAGTCAAATGAATGCCGGGGAGCTTCAGAAATTTGTTCCATGGAACAGATTTAATTTTTGAATACGGCCGTATGCCCGTGCGTACGAATTCAGGCAGGTTGATTTACTCGTGGCATTGATGCAGCGATAAAGCAGCCACAGCTAGTATCCCAACCACGCCCAGGCCCACCCTTCGAGAGTGCCGTTTATGGTATAAAGACTCCCACTAATCGTCGGTCGATAAAGGGTGTTGCGATAGGAGCCCCCGCTGCCACCGCACGTGACACTGTCCTGGCAAGCTCGCTTGGCTGAAGTTGGTGTCTTCGACTGCTAAACGCAATAGCCTCTCTTGAGGAAGCAATCCAACGGGCGTCTCTCATCGGCAAATGCAGTCTGACCAAACGCAATGATCTCCCATTCCTCGTCCTAGTCCATAACCGCCACATTCAACCCATGATTTAATCCAGTTATAGTCAACATCAATGTCCGGATGGGCTGATTCAGAAGGCTCCATCGTGATTCGATCCGGGCTCATATCACCTCAGTCCAATAGCAATCCATGATTCACGGGTCGACAGAAATATTTCCTGGGTAAGTTGTGACGGCAAATAAGGTTGTCGTGATACGAAAAACGAGAACTCAAAAGGAAGAGGAAGAAGAAAAAGACATAATTGAATCAAGAAGACATTAAAGAGCAAGAAAAGACATCTCCCAAATCTCATAAAGCCCTTGGGGCATACGAAAAGAGCGAACAAGAAAAAGGTCTTGGGTTCCTCGATGGATATTGCACCCAAGATAGTGGTTGCCTCATCTGTAGTGCTGGCCCACCCATTCTGTTGGCTCATAGTTGTCGACACATTCTTGAACATGACCCAGATATTCCTGTGCGGTATGGCATCTTCGGCAACGCTACTGATCGGTCTGTGGGGCTGAGGTTTGGAGCGAGGCCAGTCTCTTAACGTTTGCATACAATACGAAGGACCCACGGATGCACCAAGATGCTTGACAGGGCGGGGAATTGAGTCTGATCCGCAATAAGCGGCTGTCGTGGGCAAGAATTCGTTTCCGACAACTTCGGTAAGCGATACACTCGACTCAATGCTTGGCGAATCGAACTACTTCGCCGTACAGTCTCTGCGAAATTCTAAGAGAGATGTGAGACTTTCTTATATCGGGTCACGCAGAAACCAACGGAGCAAAGTCAAACTTTGAATTGACTTTTGCAGGATGGTGTGGACGATGAACCTACAAAACTCCAGAAAACCTTGATGTGGAATACCAGAACCATGAAGAGACATGAATGCCGGTGGCCGGAGGCATTGCGTTCCTGCTAGGGCATGAGACGCTCCCTTGATATGCTGATGGCAAGCTCCTGTCTTGATCGGCAGGAGACCGAATGATTGAACACTGTGACCGAACATCATCACTAACGGAAAGAATGCTGAAACAGATTCAGAACATTACCGTAGCCTGAACCAGCGTGCCAGCAAGTCGAAGCCGGTAAGATCAAGAGTACGAGAGGTACTGTCACATCTCATGCGGCGATCCAAGCCATGAGTTCACCGATAGCGGAGCACATCATGGGCTCGGGAAGATAACGGTTCAAACTGGGGACACCGCCAGGTGAGGTAATCAATGAAAAGACAAAAGTACGCAATTCCACTTGGTGCCGCGAGAATGGCAATGAGCTGGGTAGCCTCGGTCGAAAGAGCTTCTCGTTCCATTCCAGAAAAATTTCGATAAAAGATTTGAACAGGTGTGCGCAACGGAAACTATGTGGTCAATATGGCATGGTGGGCTCGAGAAAGGGATGAGAGGGTATTAAGCCTGGAGGCCACAGTCTCGGGTGCTTGCAGAACTCCGTTTGCTCCCGACCGCTCGCCTTCCTCAAAACGAACAGACCACTCAACCAAGCAGCGTTCAGCTTCGGATTTCCAGTGTCGGCTCACGTATAATATCCGGTTCCGATCCCTGTACTGTACCGACCGTTCCAGCCTCCGGCCTGAAGGCAAACGACGCGACTTTGAGATCGTGGTACTTTCGACGGAAAATTCCCACGCGAGGCATGGTATTGTTATAAGGCCAGAGAGAGGACGTCGAGGAATACGGTAGTCCTGTTCGAGATCGTCGGAGAAAACTTGCTCGCTGTCGTACGTCTTGACAGTGCAGAACTGCCATGAACCCAAGCCGAAAAAGGATCGGGTAGATGAAAACAACAGTGATCGAAACTGGGACAACTCCCTTGGAAGCTTCTTCTACTCATTCCATCGCTATTGTTCTGACATAGTTCTAATTTAAACCCCTGGATTTGGCGAATCGGCGTGCCTTGATACCTGCAGTTCTTCACCCAGCTATCGCACATCATTCTGAAAGCCCTGTCGTCTTTCCATTGGACAAGACGGTGTCGGCCACACGTTGCTGAAGCTTTCAGCTCGAACGTCTGAGGGTGTGGACTTGAGAAAGTCGGTGTGCCATTCTTTCAGGAAAACCTACTGGTGGGCTCTCGTGCCTTTGCCGGAAATACATCGAAGGAAACTGTTAGTGCTATCACTCGATTTGCCTAGGGCCGATGCAGAGTACAGCCTCCTCAATCAGAAGAGAGGTCCAGGTACTTCTTGGTCTAAGCAATGAGCGCATTTCTGACGAAACAATTGAGCAACCCCAGGAGCCCTCGTGAGACATACGGATTTTGCTTGACCGTTTCCTTGAGGCAAGCTGGCAATCAGAAATCCAGGTGTGGGTCTCCCTGCCGTATCAGACACATTGGTTCACAACCTTCAAATTCCGAGGCAGTCGTCAAAGACAAGGGGCGGCAGCTGGAGTGATAAGTCCGGTGATAGAGACAGGACACATGAGAACGATCTCAGGTCTAGTCAGTCGGCAACATCTCTATCAACCAGAATAGCCTCCATTCGTTATTATCTCGAACTCCGCTAGAGATGAAGAGATTTTGTCCTTTACGAGGCTCGTCCGTTTCTGCCGATGCAGATGACGGTATTCAGCGACAGCCAGGAAGTCGGTCCCATCCATGTCAGAGGTCTGATGTACCCGCAGTCATTCAGTGTTACTATCGGTCCTCTTTCAGTGTACCATTTCTTTATTTTTCTGCTCCTGTCCCCTCAATAGATAGAGGGTGTCATGGCGAGCCGATGGGTCCGAGCTGGAAGCAATGAGCGCAATCCTGATCGTAGCTGTATGGATTGGAAGAGGTCGCCATCTCGCTTGTTGCGTCATCATCAGCATTGGTATTGAGAAGCTCGTCGCAGGATATACGATTCACATCTCTCCACCAACGGTTGCGATTCGTGCGACTTCTACCGTCAGCCAAATACCAGCCTTCTTTGTACCGGGAGATTTCATGGCTAGCTTGTTAGTACTTGGGCTGATTCCGGGACGTGCGAGTGCCTTGCGATTATGCTTAGAAGCTCGGTTCTTCAGCTCAACGCTGGCTTAGGCTCGGAGTCGCCTGCCGTACATTGAACCCTGGTAACAGCGAGAAAACGATCCCCAAACATTCTCATCCACACGAATCGCTCGGACGTGAAGATAGCCCTTGCTCATTCAACCAAGCCTCAATATTCGAGTTCTCATCTCTTTCTGTATTCCTGCGATCAAAGGCCCGCCATCCCACTTTGCGCCCCGGAGTATTTTCATGACCTGTTCGGTTGCTTTCCGTCCCGTTTTTTGCTCCAGTCTTTGCATTTCTTCCGTCGAAGAGGAGACGATGTCATGGTATGGTGGTTCAGTAAACGGCATAGAGGCTGCTTGAGGAATCTTCAAGAATAGCCATTCAGGATTATTTCTTGGACCTTTCAGGGTAGCCCTCGAAAGATCCAGCATGCCTTGACTTCAGTACAACCTGTGTGCTACCGCGAAAGACAGTATGAGGGTTGTTGAGAGATGGCACAAGTCAAGAGGTCGATGAGGGCTATTGGAATCGGACGTATTATTCATTAAACACAGGCACGACTGAGGTCAGAAGTATCACGGGACGCGGGTTCATCGACCGTGGAATGCCGTTTGGCCCTAAAGGCATCCTAGACCATGTCGCTGATGGGTGGCTGATGTCTCGCTGTGTCTGCAGTGGATGGTACGATCCCACGCTTCTCTCGGCTTCAAACGTAATCCAGCCTGCAAATTTCGTTTCAATCCCAAAAGTTGATCCGAAATTCCTGGAAAAGGGATCTGCGAAGTTCACTGGCGCAAGAGGTAGCACTGGATTCGATCCACGTGCGCAGTGTTTGTATTGCGGCCCATTTCCCATCGAAACGGAACATGCTGTAGACTCTCTTTGAGAACCTGATATCGGTCATGGATATCCCATTTGACTCTGCTTATAGCATTCACGTCCTACGGACAAGAAGCTTTTCAGTCGGGTGGACGAATATGATCAGTGTTTGTTCTTACTTTCATCGAGATGAGAGGCCACATTTCACCTTGGATTCTCTGACTGATAGCTGGTGGCAGTAGATGGTTGAAGAATCGTCCTTCGACATCCTGGATGTTTTGCAAGTCGCCACTAGCCCTACTCTCGTCACAATGAGGCGAATTGCTCCTTTCCACAGTGCTGAGTCGACCAAGGATTTGTACTTTTTTCGCCTCGTATCGATGTGCGCTATGTGATGATCCTTTTCTCATCACAGAGTTCCATGCGGGTCTGTTCTCATGGCAAGATCGAGAGGCGTTGCGGATATCGGTGGATATTAAGGACACTGCTGTATTTGAGGTTATTCGAATAGGTGAGGCTGCTTGATATCTTGCGCAATTCCCGAACTCTCGAAGCTGTATGACGCAAGGCTACAGACGTTGGCAGGGAGGCAGGGGGTACTAACGACGACAGTTCATTGGGTGTCTGGTCCAACCTTGGAGGGGACAGTGCTGTCAGCGCAAGCTTTTCCATGCAACATCTCGACGCCCTCTGTAGACTTTCAACGCCCCAAAAAGCCCAGAACGGGCTGGGAAAGGGTAAAGGATTGCACTGTCACCAGTTTCGTGCCGGCTGGTGCCCTCCCAAGAATCTTGACTCCGCAGTACCTTTGTCTTCCCTGAGAAAGGATTTCCAGACAACATCGTCGCTCTACTATTAGAGACCCGTATTCATTATCTTCCTGCTGTCAGGACTTTGTATGGTTATTGTGGTTCCGTTTCGACCTCCAGATATCCATCTAGAGGCTTTCGGCTCATACAAGATCTGCATTTGAGGTCCACAGGATACTTTTCCAACCATGCACATTGTCTGAAGGCTATCTAGGGCTGCCCAACCTATGGGGGGTATGGTATGGCGTTCAGGTATACCATCCGGATTAAGCTCCTGTCAGCTATAGGCTTTCAACATTTAGACAAAGCTCAAATCTTGTCTAGACTTGCCAGTGCATGTTCTTTGCCCAGGAACAATGGTACCTTGAGGTTACCAGGGAGTAGGTGAGCCAAGACCGGTGGGTTTGGAGGCAAGTATGGTGCCGTTGAGTTCCAGTAGGTTCCTTTCATTCAAGTACCAGAGATTGTTTTAAGACTGGCCATCTCATTTATTGTATATCTTCTTGTTTGGCACTTGTTCTGTACTGTCAACTCTTTCCCAATCCACGACTTGTAATGTTGTCAAGATGAGCAAGCTGGCGATACTGGATTTGGGTTCATCGGATCCATCGAAGTCTTCCGACGTCTGGTTTGAAGATCTGAGGAAACTGCATGACCTTATTGCCTAACTCCCATGTTGCCGTCGATGAGCATCTATATGGATCTATTGAACATCAATATTAGCCTGGGAACAGTCTTGCGACGCATCTTTTGCGGAACGCTTACTGCGGTAAATTCCACAACCCGCCGATGACCGATTCGATAATTTGAGCCTCTTCGGAACTGGAGCAGTTGCAACTAATGAACAGTACCTCTTGATTGATAAGACTATCCCGCCGGCTGGGTGCAAGAGTACCGGAGATCAAGGAAAGAAGGCCCACAATGGCTTCCAGAATAAGCTCGGTAAACTCAGCGGCGATACGTCGAGCAGCTCAACGAAGTCCTTCGATACGCATCAGACTCTCAAATTATTGTCACCGTCAACTCTGCGCTGGTAAAATTGTAGTTGGCGTCGTGGTTGTTGTGGTGTGATGGTACTTGGATCCCTTCTCTACGAAAGAGGGAAGCAGCGACTGGCGCCGCGGGTCACAGGACATCAAATGTGGGCTTAAGCAACACGGCATTGGGATTGCGAGCTCCTGCCTTCATACTGAGACTGAGATAAAGGATTTTCGACCTCGACTCAATTCTGCATTCAAAGCATCTATAACCCTTCCTATGAATAGGAGCCATCTTCGGACGGGAACATGAGTGTCCCATGCTGACCACAGATCCTTGCCAACGAGACTTTGCCCCTCCGTACCAAGCCCCACGTTGACGATTTGGTGATGGCAGACCACAAATAGCCGCGTGATTTTATAAAGTCTACAATTGTGAGGGACGACGTGCCGAATGAACTACAATTCAAATCACAGCTCCGACTCCCCAATGGTTGCATGACAAAAGGCCCTTGATATCTTACATGCCCTTCATTGACAGCTGTGGCTTGCTTGAGCAGCATCATCATACCTACCGACCATAATGAAGTCGACTCTGTTGCGAACAGCGCGTCTACAAATACGACATACGCCTTGTCCCATTCCCCACACTCGGGGCATCCACTCGGCTCAGGGCCAACGAAATCAGTCCGCTGCTCCCCCTCTATCCTCAGATAGCCATCCAAACGAGCGCCACAAGCCTCTGGCACCGGCTTTCAAAGAACCACCTCTGTCGATATTGCCCCTATCCAGTGTCCTTCGCACTCTCTTGATCACGACCATATCCTCCTCTCCAAAGCTCATGCACATCTCCGTCAACTCGCTCAGACGCATGCTCAACTCCAAGTCTTATCTATTCGATGTTGATCGGAACCCTGTGGTTCGAGCCTTCCTACACCAGACGTTTTACAAGCAATTCTGCGTTGGCGAATCTAGAACTGGCGTTCAGGATGCCATGCAGCAGATGAGATCGTGTGGATACACAGACATTATTCTCGAATATGCGCTTGAGGTGCTCAAGGGGGAAGAGGAAGACGCCGAAGCTGCTGTCGAGAGATGGCGAACAGGATTGTTAACGACGGTAGAGATGGCGAGTCCAGGGAGCTTTGTCGGTTTGAAGTAAGTCTCCTCATTGGATGTGCTGAGTATCGGTCAGCACAAATCATGAAAAATGTAATTAACATCGTGTTAGATGGTCAGGACTTGGCAGCGCCGCACTGCAATTGCTTAAGGAAAACAAACCTCCCACGCCATCTATGGACTCAGCAATGCGGCAGCTTTGCGACGCCGCTGCAGCAAAGAATGTATCTTTACTTCCAGCTGCTGAGGAATCCGACACAAATCCAACATACCATTCTTGGTCGCTTAATCTCCAGCGTATCTACAATCGCTCCCCTTCAACTCAATTCAACAGACCTGTGATATACAATACCTACCAGGCCTACCTGCGATCCACCCCTGATCTACTATCATTTCACCTCGCTGACGCCAAAGCCCACGAATACACACTCGCAGTCAAATTAGTTCGTGGAGCCTATCTTCATTCGGAACCAAAGCATCTTGTCCACTCTTCCAAAGAAGACACAGATAGTGCCTATGATGCTCTTGCTGCTAATCTCCTCAAGCAGCAATATGGTGGCGTTTTGCGTCCGCTTGACGGCACCTTAGCCTCTTTCCCCAAAGTCGCCGTAGTGCTCGCCACGCACAACGCGAACTCCGTCCAGAAGGCACAGAAGTTGCGCAACGCTCAACTTGCCCGAGACTCCCAGGCAAACCTTCCGAACTTGTGTTATGCCCAACTGCAGGGCATGGCGGACGAGATTTCGTGCGAGTTGGTGCAGGCGTCGAAGACAGGACTGGAGGCAGGTGCCGTAGGTGAAGCAGGTGCTATTGATCCGCCCAAGGTGTACAAGTGCACAACTTGGGGGAGTATGAGGGAATGTCTGAATTATCTGCTGCGCAGGGCGGCGGAGAACATGGACGCGGCTGGACGAACGAAGGCGACAAGGCAGGCAATGGCTGCTGAGCTGATAAGGAGAATCAAAGCACGCATCGGCTTGAAGGCAAACTGAGTCTTCTGAGGGAGGTGCGTTGCTGACGGGGTGCGCTTCGGCCTTATCTGCACTGCTGACGCTTGTTAGCTGCTTAGATGGACTGACTGAGTCGGTCCATAACGCAGTTCTGCCTGTTATGATATCTTCGTGGCCGATCCTGATTATCTCATGGCCATGCAAGAGTTGCGATGTTGCAGGTCCACCCAGGGGTTCTTGTGAAGAGCTGCGTTAGTTTGACATTTCCAACATCTTGCTCTGAATTTCATCAGTCCACATAGACATCCAATTGAATTCAATAATATCAATCTGATCAAGGGATTACCATTGCGATGAGATGCGCGTAATCAAACCCCTCCTGGTCAGGTCCGATGGAATTTCGTAATTACGCAAAATGCGATTGATCTCTAACATTGGCATGATGATCAATGCAGTGCAAAGAAGCTCTTTGCAAGCTTGAGAGGCTCCGCTCAGCATCAGTTGCGGGTCACTCATCGAGTCAGACTCAGACTATATGCAAGGCTTGAGAGTTGTTGAGCAAGCAAGGAGAATTGCAAAGCTGGGATGGCATCATCTCAGCGGTCATCGGAAGATCCTTACACTGTTTCACCCAGGCTCTCGAGCTCCGTGAATGCCGTTCTCTTGATGAAATGGATTGTGAGCGGAATGCGAGACACTGATTCCTTACTGAAGATGAAAGGTGTGCAGACGAATCTGCTGCAACTGAGACGAAAAGAGATTTTCAAGGGTGGTTCGTGCTACGTACCCTGGTCACAGTTCCAACATCAATCGTAAGTGCTACAAAAACACGCGTGGATTGGATCTCCATGTGCATGGCATTTAATAAAGCTGCTAGAACTATGTACCTAACAGATCGATTTGTCTCTAACCATTTGCGCCTATTCGTTCTTATCGGGCAAGCAGCCATGGCAGCACCTGCGTAAGAGCGTAGCCTCAAGTTCCTTGTTGCCCACTCCCCATTGGCTGTTATTTCCGTAGTCTTGCACCGACTCGTCCCTAGTTTTACCGTAGCGTACTGTTTTCACCTACCAGGTCTACTTGTAGCGGACTTTCTTAAGAGGTTGCATGGGAAGATTGGCGTTCCATTTGAGCAGCTAACTGCTTTTAGACACGTAGCTGTAGTATGAGTCCTATCCGATCTAAGATACCAGCTTGGGGTAGCCCAAAGAGACTTGTTTTGGGTGAGGCGCTCATGAGCTTACCATTGGATGTCAACCATTCTGCACGTGTCGACATTCCCGAGGCTAGAATGCAGCCTGCCGTAGTTGGTTGTAAGGGTGTAGCAGACGGCTCACGGAAGTTTTCCTGATATGCCAGTATTTCTGAGATTAGCACGCCTCTACTGACCCGTAGTGAAGACACACATAGCATTGTCTTGTTGGCACCGGAATTGATGACTTTTGAGAGCTAGATAAGTTTCAACGCGACAGCGGAGCTGCCGACCCGAAGCCTCATCCTAGAGCCCTGATAGACTGACCAATTCAGCGTTAAGAGGCCTCTGTTCTCACCAAGACGATATGTCTGAGGTCGAGTCTCAATGTGACGAGTTATCCAATAGCGATTGAAAGGTTCTTGGGAGCTATACATTTTCTTCTATTTCTGTTATCAAGCAGGGTAACCGCAGCAGTATGCGAGGCTTGCTTAAGTCGCCATAGGTGCTTTGGTGGAGACTACCATATTCAACTAGCGCAGGGTAGACATATTTCGTCTGCCATCTCTCTGTGACCCAGATCCTTACAACTCACTCTCTGAGGTTTTGGTACTCATGATTTATACAAAGCTTAGCATGATAAGTGTTGATGTACAGCGTGATGAAGACCGACTGGTCACCAGTATATCATGGTAAACCCATTCAAGCGTGCGCGGACATCCAAGAACAACTGGCTTGCCGTCCAGATGTCATGCTTTAGTGCTCATTGACCACATTGTATAACCAAGGCCTGTTCGAGGATGGAGAAGCTGACTTCTTCAACGTGGTTTTGCTAAGAGCCTACAATGACTGGCAAATGTGAGACCTGAATCCAGATCAAAATAATCGAAAGAAACGATTCAAGGGCAATTACGAGCACACTAGATAACTCATCAAAGCCTGAACAATGGCAAAACTTCACGGCCTCGGGAAGTACTTCATCGCACTTCCTTGCTGCGTCAAACGATGTCAGTTCCCCCTAATGTGGAGCGCGACAGAGTTGTGTCGATAATGACGAAGACAAATGTCGCAAAACACAGATACCACTATTCATTTGATCGCAATCAATGCTAAAGCTAGCCTCTGTATCCCGTACCAGAGCGACTGGGTCATTGCTGATGGTGGTTTGCTATTTTTCATCCCGACAAGAGTTATCACAAAGTCCTGCATCCACTTCAGCCAATGTAGTCTCGATAAGCAAGAAAATTCGGCGAAAAGTAGGTTGCCTTTTTTTTCATCCATTCTTCACATAATGATGACAGTAATTACGAGTATTCGTACTGCCAGGGGCGGCCGGAGTTCATCGATCGATCGATTCTGAATCTGCCAAGGCTTGAATCCTCTTCCTTGAGAAGAGCTTCGCCGTGGTAGCTGATGTTACGCATGCTCTGATAACGATTGTGTAATCGAGATATTGTCGGGTTCGGTCAGGACGCAAATCTGATTGCTCTTGCATGTTCAGACACGATCTCAATACATTCATTCCTCGCAAAAGCCAATCCTTCGTCCACAGGTAGAGTTGCACAAGAAAAATATATCGCCCTAATGTTCGCGAAAACTGAGTATTAGAGACAATCAAGCGAGTTTTCCCAATTGTAACAAAGGAAAACTCACTCTCCCGCAGCTTGGATGATATCCGTGTCAGAGTGTCGTCAATGTGACTTCAGCAGAAGCGGTAGCTCCAGAACAGAGTGGACTGCCCAAGTCCGGGACTTGACATTTTGCGCCCTCGTGTATTATGGAGAGAATCACTTCCCTCTATGGGTAACTACAAGGGCAGCCGATGCATCCTACATAAGTCATCCCGCCAAGTACGATGTTCGGCCACGAAACAGCGTGATCCGACCTTCAATATGTCTCTAGACTGGGCCGAGCGTTCAGCTTGTCAATGAAAAGAGCCAGCAGAATCCAAATTCCGATGGAATGCTCGCGCACCCAATGTCGCATTGCGGTGAACATAAATACCGGGTCAGGTATTCGCCACGAAGTTCATCACCAAAACCAATCGGTACTGCTCCTATCTTTCTGCAAGAGCCATACAATATCTCGAACTGGATTAAGAGCAGAGATGGAGGAAACTTCGACTATATGAAATTCAGACACACTTGATGAAAGATCGTCTCTGGCGAACTATGTACTCATCGGTCCTGGTACTCATTTTTTTGGTTCACTTTCACTCTGGGGAAATTCCTGGTGAACGCGAGCCTCGAGAGGACTAGAGAGCACCTAAACCAATGTCGGGTCAATTGCAACCGACAATGCCAGATTTCTAGTTATTGAGGACTGGTTCGCCATGAATCCCATTTATCTCGGATGCTCCCTTCTCAAGTTCAAGACGCTTGATTCTCTCACTCAGACTCTCACTATGCTCCGGATCCCAAAACGGTCTCTCACCAAAGATTGCCGTACGTTTTCCTTCCCTTAGCGTTACATCATAACCACCGGGTGTAGCCTTGTGTACTATAGCCCTGTTGTCCCAGAACGCTACGGCACCTGGTGTCCACCTCCATCGTACAGTAAGGTCGTCGGCTTGAAGTACGTGCTCACGGAGGAATGCGATTATGTGGTGTGATTCTTGGGCATTCAGTTCTGAAATGCGGGTGATGAAGGAGGGATTATAATTTAGGACCTTGAGGCGCGTTACAGGATGCGTTCGAACCTTTCAAGGACAACGTTAGCTATGTTTATCTATAATCTTGGAGTTCGTGTGCGTACTAATGGATGAGGCGTGTTAATAGGTGCTCTGGATGGATGTCCACCGCCATTGATTGAAGCCGCATATCCTTTCTGTAGCATGTTTAGTTGTTCGCTCGTGCTCGGATTTTCGTGAACTCATACATCGGAAGAGTGGATTGCATGTAGACCTTCAAAGGCCTTTTGGAAAGTTGGGCTTAGCTTATCATACAATGCCGTTTGGCTCGCAAAAATGGTATCGCCGCCATTAGGTGGGGTCTCAACCATACGAAGGAGAGTGTATGACGGCGGGTTCACTTCGAAAGAGTGGTCTGAATGGAACTCCCCGGAGTTGTTGCCATAGGCCCGTATGTTTCTGGTGCCGGTTAGTCAAGACCAGGAAAAGTATTAAAAAGTGTCAGCTAACCCTTCACGTCCAATAATTGTAACATGACGTGGGTCCTGCTGATTTGGGTCTCTATCTTGCTGAAAAGGGCCTCATCAGTGACCTGAATAATCACGACCATGTCGCACGACTCACAATACCATAATAACTTGCTAGGGCATGCTGCTGTTCCAGCGTGATATTCTGGTCGCGGAAGAACACAACCCCTCTCTGATGAAGCGTTAGCAAAGCTCTTCCTGCAAGCAAACTTTCGCATACTTCAGCAACTAGCAGAGCCAATTCATCTTTTTGTGAATTCGTCAGCTGGCTCAATTGAACGCCCTTCAATTCAGTCCCTACGTATGGAGTGAGGTTGTCGATAGCGGACGCTTGGGCCAACAGCGACGACTTGCTCGGATCGGCGAAAAATGCACGGTCGCGGGACGGAACAAACTCTTTCAACGGAGCATCGGATGGCTTGTAGTCCAGCACTGCTGGGGAAAGTTCGTACGCCACTTGGAAAGCCATGTCAAGTCACGATGGATGTTACGCAGGGACGAGCTACTGTACGGATTGTTCAGTCCAAGGAGAAGCGTGCTCAATCAAATCGCATATGCGCCAATGTTGGTGTCTCTTCTATGCAATCAATGGACCCAGCAACCTTTATCACTGTACACGACGCGCGAGGCTTACTGAACAGGGCCTCATACCCGTGATCTAAGTCTGGGGTAGACCCCACTTTGGGTTCATTGTGCGCGCCAATTGGGTGAGTTTGCCACTCTCCTCCATCGCGTCGATGGCGACATATCGCGAATTATCTATCAACCGACCGCGATAAGAGAGATGATACAACGAATGATGTCTGGCATGTTCCTCTTAGGTTGTCAGTTTGCTCTGCTGAGGTACGACAGATACCAACACGGGGTATACACAGGGTGCAAGTGCATGCCACGGTTCACACCATTCGTGCAGTATGGATGGCTCCACATCGCTTCCAGAGACCCATGTCTTGATCGACGAAACCGAAAAGACTACGATATTGGGGACTTTCAAGCTCTGTGAAGCAGCGCCTTCTGGTACAACTTGCTTTTGGGGTAGTCTTGTTGAGGGCTGCGCCTACCGTCGCACGCAGTTCCATCCTAGAAGCGTTGGCGATCTCTACTACTATCGCCCCCTACATATCCTCTAGGGCCTAGACGATGGTGCCATTTCAATCCTGTTTGCGTGATTGGCCTCCTGTGAAATCACAACGTTTAAATGCACCAAATTTATACGACGTAATCGGTCCCTCGTACGGTTCCTGCCTGAACCCCTGAAGGCGATCTCTACCTCAATACCATGGCGGATCACGCAGATGTGAGCGACGGCCCTGCCCCTGCCTATACTTTAGATAGAGACAATGCAAGTAAAAACATTTCCAAAAACTACGATGAGAAACTCCAAAATGTACACGAAGGCGCTTTTGACGACAGATCCTCGGACTCGGTCAAGGAAGTGTTTGATATCCAAGCAATTGACCCGGTCTTGGCGAAGAAAATGGCCTTAGCCAATCAGGCAATTGATACGATTGGCATGACCAGTTTCCAGTGGAAGCTGTTCTTCCTCAATGGGTTCGGATATGCCGTTGATTCGGTAAATTGAACACTTCTTCCCACCGCTTGCAAAAGAATTGACTCTGACGCTTTACTAAACTCCAGCTTCTCATTGTATGTCAATCTATTGCAAGTCCTGCTGTGCAGCAAGAGTATGGATTGCCTAGTGCTCACATTGTCGGAATACCTCTGGCATCGCAAGTTGGTCTACTGGTCGGCGCTGGGATATGGGGCTTCTCGGCAGATATCATCGGCCGGAGGCTTGCTTTCAACACCAGTCTCTTTGGTTGTGCTGCCTTCGTTTTGATCGCCGGCGGCATGCCGAACTATATATCCTTCTCCGCGATGTAGGTCTGCCCCCATCCGTTGATGATTTAACATTTTGACTTTTTCAGCGTCGCCATCTACTCTGCTTGCGCTGGTGGAAACTATATACTGGACGCTACCAACTTTTTGGAATTCTTGCCCACCACACATGCTTGGCTCGTCACCTTCATGGCATTATGGTGGGCAATCGGGTATACAATTACTGGACTTCTGGCTTGGGCATTTATGAGCAACTACAGCTGCGCACCAGATGCTACACCAGCGACCTGCACACGTTCCGAAAATATGGGCTGGCGGTACCTTCACTTTACCTGCGGAGCGCTCGTTCTTGTGATGGCCTTTCTACGCGTAACCGTCATTAAA
This sequence comes from Bathelium albidoporum, assembly GCA_021031095.1. Taxonomy (NCBI): domain Eukaryota; kingdom Fungi; phylum Ascomycota; class Dothideomycetes; order Trypetheliales; family Trypetheliaceae; genus Bathelium; species Bathelium albidoporum. Next base: position 120,053 of record JAGFVP010000062.1, read on the forward strand.
ATGACCCAGACACCCCGGTGGTTGCTGAGTAACAACCGAGATGAGGAGGTTATCGCTGTTCTTGACAAAATTGCATCAAAGAAGAAAATCGTAAATCCCTTGACTCTGGATCAACTTCGATCTGAGGGCGTCATCCTCCATACCGAAAAGTCCGTCTGGTCGTGGTTACGGATGAAGTTGCACTTTCAAGGCCTTTTCCAAACCCGAAAACTGGCCTGGTCGACGACGGTTATTATCGCTAACTGGTTTGTTATTGGAATGGTCAGTCCATTATACAGTGTCTTCCTTCCGTACTACCTAGAGTCACGAGGCGCAGATACCGGCGATGATTCGAACTACACGACCTGGAGAAATTATGCTATCAACCAAATCGCTGGCATTGCTGGTCCCATAATCGCCGGAGTCTTGGTTGAGACCAGATATTTCGGACGCCGAGGAACCTTGGCCGTTGGCGCAGCCATCACCATGGTCCTTCAATTCGGATACACTCAGATTAAAACTCCAGCTCAAAACGTTGGCGTTTCAGCAGCGATAACCGCAGCATCGTGAGTTACCTGACTTCGAAAGCGCGACCAATGCTAATTGCGTACAAAGCGATATCTACTACGGAACAATTTATGCATACACCCCTGAGATTCTTCCCTCTGCCCATCGTGCGACCGGGTATGGCGTTTGTGTGGTATTGAACCGGGTAGGGGGTATCATTGGTGTCATCATTGGGAGTTATGCGAACGTGGAGACTACAGCACCACTGTTTGTCTGTGCTTCCTTGTTTGGTTTACTTATATTTCTCAGCTTACTGCTGCCGTTTGAGTCGCGAGGGAAAAGAAGTCAGTAGTCTCGGGCAGGTAGAATTTTCCTTCGCGCGTCAAAGAGATATAGCTATGATAGCAGATGCTCTGTCACTTAGGAAGAGCGAAGTGGAGCCAGCCCTTGCTTATGTATTCAGGGGTTGCCATGTGTAGAATAAGCACCAATTTGAATTTGTTGATGCATTGTGGTAAACTGAGCGCTGTATCGTGAGTGTTGGTGTTGACAACCACCGATTCGAGCCCATAGCTTGTGACATACCTCCCGCAAACTCTGGTTGAACTGCGTTCCCCGAAGTCGCGGGCAGGACTTTGCCATTCAACGGTCACATATGCATATGCTGATGTGTAAAGCCAGCAGTGATGTTAAGATCGAACCGGCATTTTTAGAATTTGGAGTAGAGCTATCCCTTTTCGTACTAGCGTTCTATACAAAGCTGCTCATATGTTTTTGCTCCAAACTTAGGTCTATCCCGATACCTCGCAGTCCACCTTCGACATCCGATAGCGAGACAAATTGAGAGAGCAAGGTATGACCCAGGTGTGCATCATGTATTTTCGTCACGGGATACAGGCAAGAATTACGGGCGCTTCAGAACTTGTAGGGCGCGAGTCAAGATCAACTGCGCAACCAACTCTTGAGACAGCCGCAAACTCATCAGCACAGCAATGCAATAGCCCTCGTAACTCGCCTGCCTGAGCTTCGCATACTCATCCGCTGGCGATCAGTGAGCCGGTCGAATTTGGAGCCGCCCCATAGGCACTGGCCCAGACTTTGCACCTGGCCCGCCCTCAGCCTCAATGCATGGACCTCTTCTGGGAAGTTGAGGCCTTTGACCACACCAGGGAGAAAAGCTATCCTACTACACAATCAGAGCTTTCACGCTTTCAGTAAAGGTCAAGCAATAAACAATTGCTTAGTCACTTCCTCATCCTACAATTATAAACAGTCCGGTCGCATTGAGATCGTCACGCAGGCATCAAGAAATTTTTGAGTTTGTAAATACCCAGCTCAGCCCCAAACATTGCAACCGCTCACCGCCATCATCGCATCTTAATCAAGCTTATTGGGGCGACATTCTCGACCATGGTGTCAAGACACCATAAGGTTCAAATCAAACAGTTGCTGACCTTTCCTTCCGACTAGTCTTCCTCCGAAATAGCATTTTCTCACCGGTGAAGACTGAGCAGATAAAGCGCGCGTGAAATTCCTCGAAGATCGTCTTCAATTGCAGCAACATCGTTCGAATACTCGCCACGGCCTCTTGTCCCTATCTCTTTCTCGACTCAATCTGAAATATTTCATACTTCCGAGTCGACTCACTCTCCTTCAGCAACAATGGCTTTCATTAATTTCTACTTGCTCCCGCTTTTGATCTGCAGTTGTGCAGCATTGCACCTGAGACAGCCAGTAAAAAGCGAGCCTAAAGTGATCAGTTATGATCTCGATGTCGAGCGCAATACCAAACACTCGGCTTTCGCAAAGCGAGGAACCGACGATCTTTCGATCAACCCAGCGGTATGTTTCAAGTTGCCAAGGCATTTGCAAGTTTGTACAGCACATTGCTAACGATCTGAATAGCAAGGTGGCGCGGTCTATTTTGCCAACATTACAGTTGGCACCCCGCCTCAATCTATTAGGGCTCAAGTCGACACTGGCAGCAGCCAGCTTATTCTGTATAATGTGGCAATAGGGGAAGACGATTTCACAGGCGGCTTCTACGATGCCAATTCTTCCTCTTCTTACCACTACATTGCAAGCAACATGACGGCTGAATACGCTTCCGATACTGCCATCGGCGATTATGCTCGTGATACAGTCACGATCGGGCATGCGACCCTCCCAAATATGGTATTCGGAATTGGCTACGAGGAGGTGAAGGGATCGGCTGGATCACCTACCTGGGGCATTTCTTTCAGTGACGGGGATTTGGGAGGCCTCACAGAATCATTCACACCGTATTACATGGTCAAACTTGGTTTAATCTCTGCTCCTGCCTACAGTCTTTGGCTCAACGATATCGACGCTCCTACTGGCTCGCTTCTCTTTGGTGGGGTAGATAAATCCCAGTATACCGGCGTCCTTTCTTCCCTTCCAATTGTCCCTGATGGACCTCATGGTGAATACTTTCACGCCAAAATCCCCTTCAATGGTATCTATGTCAACAATGGGATCGGTAGCATCGCAAACGCTACCAACACCACAGGAGGATCGTTCCCTATTAATGTAACACTCGACTCTGGCGCCGGACAGATATATCTACCTTTACGAGCGGCTCAAAACATCTACGAAACGTTCAATGTCTCGTATAACGGCGATTCCGGGCAGGCAAGCTGCGACTGCGCTCTGGCTCATTCGAACGCATCAATCGGGTTTGCCTTTGGCGACACGACTATTTTCGTCCCCATGCGGAGCCTTGTGACGCCGGATAGCCGTTATGTAACGGGGACATGCGATTTCCTCATCTGGACACCAGTTTTCGCCAACGTTGGCCCGTCTGTTGAAGGGTTCTACCTCCTTGGCGATCCGTTCCTCCGTAGCGCCTACGTTGTCTACGATCTCGACAACAAGGAAATTTCGCTCGCCCAATCTGCAGTCAACTCGACAGCGCCGAGTCAGATCTTCGAGATTGCGTCTGGAACGGATGGGATTCCAAATTCAAGGAACATTAGTCAGACGGCGTTGCCGAGCATCACTCCCTCAGGAACGATTAGTCCAACTTTCGTGCCAAAACCGAATGGTGCCGCTGCTTCAGAATTTCGTGGATGGATAATGATGGTGGGAGCAATGCTTTTTACTACGGTGGTGATTTCGCAGCTATGATGTGCGTGATACCCTTAGCGAGCTTAGGTCGGTTGGGTGCTTCTTCGGTTCTTATAGGTAAATAATAGAATTCGTAGGACTTACATAGGTTCAATTGATTGATTTAATAATTGAGCTCCGCCATTTAATTGCTTTTCTCAAACATTCTGCAAGCAATGCAGTACGTCAGACACCTTCAAGTCGATAGGCCATTGCTACAGCCTGGACACGCAGCTTGTCTAAATAAAAGTAATCTATTTTACTTTGGTAGTTCATCGCCACTTTGATTCAATTTATTCGAATCAGAAATGGCGATGGGACCGCTTGCAGATTCCATGTTAATCCTACACTTCGCGCCCGAGCATTGTGGCATCAAATCCCCGTACTCTCTAGAGCCACGCCAGTGTCCACAGAGCCGGCAAGCCCGGCCATTTCTCTTGCCATTCCGCCACCACCTCTGGCACTCTCTCATCAAATCCCTCCCTAGCACCTCCCCCACCCC